>QVAJ01000041.1:2952751-3044525 GCA_003546035.1 Mixornis gularis | reverse complement strand
TTTTTGTGTGTGTGTGTGTGTGTGTGTGTGTGTGTCCTGTTATTTTGGTTTGGGTTGGGTTGTTTTGGGGTTCTTTTGTACACATATCACCTTAAATACCACCAGTGACTTTTTGTCTGTCTGGAGAATAAGGATAGATCACAGAACCTGTCACTAAGTAAAAAAAGATGAAAGTAAAGATTCAAAGAGCAACTGAAGAAATTGGACRGGAAGATGGGAAGAAAGAGGGTAGCATGACATTGTGCTTTCAGAAACAGCACCTCAGAGAAAGGAGTACACAGCTTTTGTTCCAAAGGCTGACAGATTTTGATTAAATTAATTTCCAGATAATGTAGTGCATAATAATTATAGATTTACCAATAAAGGAATATAAGTTTTACCTGAAGAATTATTTTAAATGTTTAAAAGTTCTTTCAGGCAGACAGACTCTAGTAATTCTGCTGATTTCTCATCACAAATTGTCTCTAATACTGTGCTTTTATACAGTGTGATATTATCATGAGGGCTGAGCTTCTCACTGGACAAGGAAAATTAAGACCCCTGTTAAATACCCAGAATTTTCTGAATGCTTGTTTCTTTGTGTGGATCCAATGGTTGGCATAACTTCTGACTTGAATAAATGCAGGGGAAAAAGAGAAAGCCRGTACTGAAATAGAGAAATTCAGGGGTTTAAAAATAGATGTTTTTCCTTTGGGGACAATAGATATTACCCTTTATCACTAACTCACTTTGGAGAAGGAGCAGATGGTTAGGAACCACTTACAAGGAGCTTCTCCACAGATGTGCTCAAGAAGGCAGAGCRCTTTCCTTCCGTATGGTTGAGAAGGTCCATAGGTGCTCTCCCCTGCTGGTAATAAAGTGTCTGTTTGCTGGTTTTTGTTCTCCTTGGGCTGCATTAACCTCCACGTGTAGTTCCTCATGACAAGTACTGCAGCAACCCCTCTCTGTATTGCCAGAGGTACCATTCCACTCCCTGATTCAAATTCAAGCATGTATGACCATATTTAYAAGCTATTATTTTGCAAATTAATATCTTTTTAAAACAAACTATCTGAATTGCAGCATTACTTTAACAACCAAGAAGTGAAAGTATTTTTCAACCAGGAGTGGTGGCTTTATGAAGTTCGCTACAAAGTTACAGTCAGTTCCATTTCTTCAATATAGAGATCAAGTCTTTTTTAAACAGGTGTCCTGTTATCTGATAATGAAAATATTTGCATTTGTAGACTCAGAGAATTGTTTTTCAACTGCAAACAGTTCATATTTAGCTCTTTTTTGTATTAAAAAATGTATAGCTTTCTTGGATTCTAAATGTTTAACATGTTGCTTATAAACATCTGAGAACTGTAGCTACAGTAAAAATTCCCTTCTCCTCTGTTACCTCTTACCTAATAAAGTAATTTATTATTTTTAAAACAAGTGTAACATTCAYAGAAGTCACTTTGTGCATCTTCCTCTCAGCCCTTCATTTATACCACATCACTTGAAGGTGGTTTGTATCCCATCAGCATTTCTCAGGTAACACCTGGGCACACACCGACCCATCTGATCACGGGCAGCTCTCTCCCCACCCCTTACTGGAGTAATCTGTTGACTCAAGTTGCATTCCTTGTTTGGCATCACAAAAAGGAGATTTCCTCATCATTATGACATTAAAAACAAACAAATAATCTCCCATTCAAGCAACAAGGGGACTCTTTCGCAAATATCAATGGAAATATTGAAGCATTCGTATTGTAGGGTTTCTTTTTCACCCACATATTTTATGGACACACTTATTTTCTCTTTGATTTACTGGAGCTGGAGGAGGGAGAAATGCTTTTAAATTAGGGAGACCTAGATTTTAAATTTCCTTCATACCTGTATATATCTGATAACACGCAAATCATATTCMTAACTAGCTTAAAAAGCCTCATTGGGTAAAATTAATCTGAAACTGGTTTAGAACACCTATGATAAAGTATTTTGAATRAAAGTTGTGAACTTGCATTGTTAAGTCAACCAGCTCCCATATGAAATATTTAGTACTTAGATATACACACTAGGAAAGCCGAAACCTGTTTAACAAAGTGAGGATGATTGGAGAAGACATCAGCTTCTACTGAAAATACATTAGAAAAGACGGAATCAAGCAAACTCTTTATTTGCTTTGGGAAAAGAAGAGGGTTTCTTACATGAATAATATTGAAAAGAAAAAATATTCACAGTGGAATATTTATGCTAAATTTTGATGTTCCACCCCAGTGAAGGTCACACTTAGTGCACTGGGATATTAAATGATGTATGAAAGAGCAAGAGAGAATATCTTAGTAAGGCTATAGAACAGCTGTATTTTGGGGATGTGAAAGTGGAAAAAACAGAGTTTTTTAAGCCTTGATTTTGCTACATAGTCCCTATAGACAATATCAGTCATAGACATGCATTTCAGGAGCATTTGCCCATAGAAATCTGACYGGAGTTAAATACAGGAGCACAAAGATATTGCACCTGAATGGGCAAAACTTTGAAAAAAAAAAGACTAAATGAATTAAATTTTTAGATCAATGAATTTCTTGAAAGTGGACTCAAAGGAAAGAAAACTGAAGGGAGGCACAATCTGTATTTATTGCTGGGGTTCTAGCAACAGACCTGTAGTCTGGTTGAGCTGGGTCTTCCATTTACAGCCCAAATATCTCAAGGACTATTATCCATGTTTTATACTACAGCAGCTTGAAATTGAGTATATGGATATTAGTGAGACAGGTGGTGCAAAGTTAATCTTTTCTGAAATTACCTAACAGTAGTAAACAGAAGGTGGAATGTGGTTTCAGACAACATGGAAGTGAGATCTTTTTAGCTTCAGATGAAAACAYGTTGTTTCAGACTACATATCTTCTTGTAACAAGAAAGTGTTGTTTTATTATCTTAGAGTGAAGAATRAAACATTACTGTGGTTTTGCCTAGGTGTAAAGAACTTTGCCTAGAMAAATTCTTCCTGAAAGACCTTTGTCATAATCATGGAATTCATTGTGAATTTAATACAGTTTATTTTTGGAGCAGTAAACTCATTGGATGAGGATGTGGGTATTCTGACATATACAAAGAGATGCTAAAATAAATCCCTGTTTCCAATCAACATTAGTATTTTAAAAAAAAAAAAAAAAAAGAATAAGTGGGAGGGGGAGGAAGGTACAGATTTTTTTTAATTTTAAATGTGCATTTTAACTATTTCTCTAAAGAAATTGGGACCAGTGGTATGTATATGTCACAAGTCAGTAGAGAATCCTGCATTAGAACTAGTTATTGAAACAAGATATTGTTAGAATAGCAGAACACCGGTGGGTGGATTCAGTCACAATTTCTGCTTCTGCCTTCACAGGTACCCTGATCAATAGTTACGTATGTTGCTTTCCTTGGGCAAAGAGAGCTGTGTCCCAACCCATCCAGTAGCTCTGTCCTTGTAACCCAGGAGGGCATGTGAAAATGGTGGAGCAAAGGCTGGGGCCATGAGAACTGTGTTTGAGAAGAGGAGTTTGCCTTGTGTGTCTAGGTGACCAGAGAGGCCTCCACACCCACAAGCCTCTGGCTCTGAGTCCTCTCAGCAATGGACCTTGTAGCCATAAAGCAAAGATCCTGTGTCCTTCTTAAACACCTCAGTGAGTTTCTCATTTCACATATCAGGAGAAAAAAAAGAAATCTGTTTTACAGTGGCTAGTTGTGCATCTGCTGATATTGGCTTGGTGTTGAAAAAGCTGCCAAGGGAGATGAAGCACTCTGCCTACTCCTTATTAATACTTTCAATTGCTGCATATGGCATAAACTCACTGAGCCAGACAGCTCAGGGAAAATGCAGTGTGATAACAGCAAGCCCCAGAACAGAAAGTCTGCTGGAGCAATTCTTCAGCATAGACTTCAAGAAGCAGTACATGCATTGTACAGGGAACAACTTATTTTAGGATGTATTAGCCTAGAACTTATAAATTCAGAGAAGCAGAAAGTACTTGCAGGAATCAGTGTACATCATGCCAGAGGTAAATAATTTTTCCCTAAATGAAGAGCAAATGCAACTTTCTCACTAAATTAACTTCTGAGCAATAATGCAAAAACAATTTAGACTTACTTCTGTTACTCTAGTGTGGCACTTGTGTCTGCTTTGTCGGAGGAACAAACCTCTGTTCTCCCTATGCCCTTCTTGGRGGAGCCATGCATCTCTCGGAGACATGAGGCTATGAATTTCAAAAATCTCTCCTCAGCTCCTTTGGAAGACCCAGTGATGTTTCTTGCATTCTGTGGGAGTTACAGAGTCACCCCAGGGCCACTGGGTATTCCCTTCCTCCTTCCCTGCCTGGCTCAGCCTTCACATGGTGGGTTTATCTTCCTACTCCTTTCCKGTCCTTTGGCTTCTTCTTGCTGCCATGAGACACAACCTTGAGGGCTGTGCATAGAGAGACTGACGGGAAGGTAAAAAATCRTCAAGCAAGTTAAATAACCCTAGAAACATGGGGACTGGATACCCATTCCTGCTCCTGTGGGAGGGCAGACACAGGGAGAGAAGGGCTGAAACACCCCATCCCAAAGATAGTCCTGTGGAGCCTGCCCTTCCTGACCAGGTGAGGCCTGGGTTGCTGTGATGCCCCTGGCAAGCCCTAGGAGCAGTAACTTCCACCCTAGGGAGTCATATCTCCCTTCCCTTACCACAGAAGACCTGTAAAATCTTCCATGCCTCCTTGCAGGGGCCTGGCAGCTGCTTTAAGCCTGGTGCAAGAAGCCAATGGCATACAGCAATACTGAGCCCACAGATTTGGGGTTTGAAATCCCTGCTGCAGCCTCCAGGAGGATGAAAGTTATTCCATCTCCCATGACAGACCTCTGAGCACCCTTTCTCAATCTCTGCAGGAACTGCGTTCCCAAGACCAGATCTCCCTCCTGCAGCAGGTCTGGGAGGGAACTGCCAGGGCTGTGCTGATAAAGAGCACTCTGCAAGGTGCAGTGGGACAATGTGGGGCACCAGTGCCAAGAATGGATAGAGCTGGTGGGGAAACAACACAGGCAGGGAGGCAGAGGAGAGCAGGAAAAGCCTGGTGTTGGTGCTTGGTTTAAGCTATGCACTCAGAAGGTATTGTGAAATGCCACAGAGATGTGAGATGCTGTGGGCAGGAACACTAGCTGCTCCAAAAACAGCCAGTAGTATGACRAAGAAAAGGCTTCTGCTCCACAAACAGAGGGACAAAAGTAATGGCTGGRGCAGGATCACATTCCTGACAGTGAGAGAACCCTGCAAGGAAGTGGCAGATCCTGGAGCTCCCAGCTGTGAGGATGCACTCTACACAGATGTTCAGAAGATGGCATGTGGGATGCCAAGAAAAGGCAGCCTGTTACAGACAACCTGCTTGACACTTGTCTGGGAAGGACACAAGGGTCTCTCAGGAAGAGAGATGTAGCGCTGCGCATTTGGGTTTTCTAATGTTCTGTATGTTTTACTATATGTTTGCAATGGTTTGTTCCTACATCCCCATCCCCAAACCCCCCAGTGGTGTTTCCCTTGTGATAGACCTTGTCAATCACCTTGTAGGATCTGGAAGATTCTGGGGGAAAGGCCCTAGGATTTGGCAAGGTACCCTGGTACCTACCTTCATTGTTCTGTTAAGTTTCCCCATTCTGGGTCACACTCTCCCTCCCCTTGGATTGGAGCTAAGTTCCCCCCTGCTCAAGGTACGCCCCCTGTACTTAAGGTGGGGACAGAGGGGCTGCTGGGCACTCTCTGCTCACTCTCTGCTCTGTCCATCTGCACATGGAGGTAACTGGGTGGAATAAATCCAGGTGAAACCCAAGCAGAGTCCACTCTTTCTTCCACACCGTCGACCACGCTTCAGCCTGAGGTTCAGACCCACCAATCCTCTCTTATATAGTTGCCAGAGAGCGAGCTAGCTGGTGAAGCAGCTCTGGGACCCTACTATAGAGAGAGAACCTGGATCCCTGCCCAGGCCTTTGTTTTTCTGTCTCTCTCTCAAATGGCAATTTACTACCTAGCTGCAAATCCAACYCAATCCTTTCAGTCCCTGACCATTATGAAGCACACAGGGACTTTCAGCAGGTTCTGCATTTAATGACATCTATAACCTGGTATATCTTGATTCCCACTTGGTTGATTTGTTTCCTGATGTTTTCAAAAGCAGTGGAAAAGCTTTGGATTATATTGTGAACAGACAGGCAGGATGTGAGCAGGAATGGTCCATTCATRCCTTTGCTGTATGTTATTAATGTATGCAAGCCAAGAGTCCTGCTCTGGACTTACTGGTTTGTAAATATTGGAATTTCTGCAGAATTTGTATTTGTTTTTCACAAAAGTATCTGAAGTGTTTGGTCTAGTTCACAAGTCCTGTTMAAAGAAGGCTTTCCCCATTATGACCACAGGGTATTAAACTCTGTTGAGGTCCCTGCCTCAAGACAGCTGTGCCTCTGGAGCCTGCCAGGTGGAACGCAGAGCCCCGAGGCCATTCTAATGATTTGTTTTKCATAAGTGCTACATACATCTTCCTGACATCCTACATTTGCAATGATATGTCAGTCCCAGTATGTGTGATTTAATGAAAGAATTTTTTTACTTCAGTTAAAATATGAGGTGAATAAACAGGTATTTATGTCCTCAGATTTTGAGGTGTACTTTAAAGAAGACTGCCATTCTTAATCAGAGAGTTGTAGAGCTTGGGTTTCAACTTCAGGAAAATAATTTCTTTTTTCCTCTTCTAATTCTTCTCCTCAGCTTTGTACAAATTATATAGTGGGGAGTATTAATAAGAGCATGTCTATGTTAAGAGAAGCATCTCTTGTCTGGGAGGTCTTGGGCATGAGTTTATTAATGAGAAGATTTCCAGAGTTTTGGCACAGACTGGTTGTGCTATACAGATCACAGGTGCAGAAAGTTTATTTTATTCCCTTCYACTGTTGGGTCCAGGTGGTACAAGGTCCTGAAAAGCTGATGCAGCTCAGAATAGTGGGTGGTACTCAAGTGTGAAAGCACTTCTCTGTTATATGTTAATGTACGTTTTTATGTTAACACATCTATGACTGAAATTGTTTATATTTGTCAGAGTAGGCTATTTTGGAAATAGGAACAGTATGTCTATCTGTCTGACAAAGGTTTACCTGCTGGTTGACTGAAGGTGAATTCTTCCCAAGTGGGCATCATTGTTATTGAAGTGTTTTGTTCATGCTAAGAGGAAGTGTCTTTCATAAGGAAATGAGGCAARTGAAGCTCAGAGAAAAGGAGAAAATTTTGACAAAGGGTAAAAAGTTTCAGTCTTTTAGAAAAGAATAAGTGCAAGCAGCAAAATGGAGTGAGGAAGGTGGAAAAAAAGACTTTTCAAAAAACCCAATGAAATGCAAATGTGAACAAAAGTTTGATATCTGCTTGTTTATGGCAGTCACAAATGCAGAAAATGCTGTCTCTGTCTGACGCACATGGCGTGCAGCAGAGTCTCTGTCCATGACAATGAAATGTGATGGTACAGTTTATAAGAAAATCACCAGGTAGCTCTGAGACAGTCTCCTTCTTGAGAGACACTGCCTAAGTATCTGTGCATGTATTTGACACTCAATCAAAAAGCAAGTTGTTCAGCATGAGACCCTGAGAATTTCTATAACAGGCACTGGAAACCTGCTCCCAGTGTCTGTGGTCTGGTGTAACTGAAGACCAGTGCACCAAATTAAGCATCCTGCTCTGGCCTACTTTGCAGTTCAGTGACAACAACAGGGAGGAAAAGAAGTAAGGCTGTGGGTTGGCATCTGTGTGCTCCCAGCTGCAATTTGTCACTGCCTGTGGAGCTGCCATAAATGCTCTGCAGTGACCACAGGGTCATGCCTGGCAGTTTAGTGGGAAGTGTAAGGAAGCTAGGTGGGAGGAATAGTTTAGTCCTTTTTGCCCTCTGTCTTAGTGATGGCTGCACTGAGTATTGCAGATTACGTGCAGAAATGAGTACATGCTTTTAGTTGTGCTGGTTGCTTTTGTGCTGGTGTTGGTTTTGCTCAGATGCAGCTGTGGCAACCTCAAAGCAGCCTGGGACCACCTCAGCAGAAGATGCCTGGCAACTGTCAGCCTTCCTGTGCAAAAGCCAACCTTTCCTTATGTTGTGTGGTTATCCAACTCCTGTTTGCAACAGCAAACTACGTCACAGGGTGTCAGAGGCTGTCCAGGCAGGCTGAACACATGCTGTGCATAAAAATCATTTSGGGAGGGATTTAAAAAACCCAAACCTTGACAGTAGCTCCATGGTCCCTCTGATGGCAGAAATGGATCTATGCTGCAGACATTGCTGTGATGGAACACATGTTTAGCTGAGCCCTGCAAGAAGTCAATCCAGAGCTGCTATTGGCTGAGAAGAGGCTGTACCAGACTGCTGTCAGGGCTGATTAAGATCGATGAGACTGGTGGTTAGARTGGCAGGCTCTAACTTGTTTTTCAAATGGATCTAAAAACACTACTGGGAACATTAGTTAATAAAGTCATGCTGAAGAGAATATGACTGTGCTAAATTAGAACCTCAGACAGTATTGAACAGTACTGAACTTCAGACAGTGTTGAAATCTGTCTATAAAATCGAAGAACAGCTTGGGTTGGAAGGGATCGATCTTTAAAGATCATCTTGTTCMAAYCTGCCTGTCAGAGCYATGTACACCTCCTGCTAGACTGTGTATCCCAAAGCTCCATCCAATCTGGACCACAATAATTTCAGGGATGGGTCATCCACAACATCTGGGCAACCTGTTCAGTGCATCACCAYACTCACAGTAAAGAACTTGTAATATCAGATTGAAACCTGAGTTTTTCAGTTTGAAACCATTGTCCTTGTTCTGTAACTACATCTGCATCTTCTTTCAGGCCTTGTTTAGGTACTGGAAGATGCTATAAGGTCACCCCAGAGTCTTCTTKTCTTCAGGTTGAAAAGTCCCCACTCTTTCAACCTGTGTACTGGGTCCAGCTGAGACTGAGTTCATTCATAGAAGAGGTGTTCCACCCCTCTGATTGTCTTGAGAATGTCCATGTGTTTCCTGGGCTGAAAACTGCAGAGCTGGATGCAGCACTGCAGGTGGGTTTTCACCAGAGCAGAGAATCCCCTCCCCTTCGRGACATGTTACTTTTGATGAAGCCCAGGATACAACTAGCTTTCTGGAGTGTGTGCACCAATTGATAGGTCGTATCCAGCTTTTTATCCATGAGCATCCCCAAGTGTTTCTCCTCAGGGCTGCTGTCAATCCATTCTCTCCCCAGACTGTATCCATGTTCGGGACTGCCCTGACCCAAGTGCAAGTGCCTTTGTTGACCCCATGAGGTTTGCACTGGCCCAGCTCTCCAGCCTGTCCAGGTCCCTCTGGATGCCATCCCTTGCCTCCAGCGTTTCGACTGCCACACACAGCCTGGTGCTGTCAGTGAACTTGCTGAGGGTGCCCTTGATCCCACTGTCCATGCTGCCAACAGAGGAGTTAAAATGTGCTGGTGCCAGTATCGACCCTTGAGGAATGCCTCTTGTCACTGGTATCCACTTACGTGGAACTGTTGACCGCAACCCCTGGAGTGCAACCATTCAGCCAATTCCTGGACCACTGAGTGATTTATCCATGAAATCCATGCCACTTGTTTTAAAGACAAGGATGTTATGTGGGGCAGTGTCAAATGGTTTGCACAAATCCAGCTAGGTGACGTCAGCTGCTGTTCCCTTATCCATCAAAATTGTAATTTGAGTATAGAAGGTCATCATAATTGTCAAGCAAAATCTGATCCTGTGATTCTACAGCACSCTTTCCTAGTGTTCAGTCCTTCCTAAACAGCCTGTATTTTTYTATTCCAAAGCTCCAGTCATAGGAGCCATCTCATCATGTCTTCCTGATGCCAGATCTGACAGTAAGTTGCATTTCTACCAAAAATGTATGTGTTTCTTTTATTTATACAATGATCTCACTTTTTAATAAAAATTTTAGGCAGTAATGAAAACTCAAAATGAAATTCCTAATGCTTTTCTTTTAATTGAAAATATCAAGGCTGCTGGTAATGTATTCCARTATCGGAATAAAAAAAGAAGAAAAGACTGGTAAATTGAAAATGAAAAGTAAGGCACTGCCCCTTGCAGTGGAATCAAATTAAGATTATGGATGCTTCACTAACAATTTTGGTAGAAGAAACTCAGACTAAGCTCTATAAGMACTACTAGAATCTGCTTGCTAAGCACACTGTTGATAAGGTGACTGCTCATTGAAAGTACCCACAAAGCAGTCACACAGCCCTGCCCAGTCCTGGTCTGGGCTTCACATGAGCACAAAGGAAGGTGACCCTGCCTCCACTGGCTCRTCCCTTCTGTCCTGGAGGCAGCTTCTCCAACAGGCAGAGGTGCTCAGCTGCTCTTCACCTCCAGAAGGGAAGGCAGGACCGTGGGGCTAGGTACCATTTTATGGAGCTGAGGAGAAGTAGCAGTAGATATGCTACAGCTTGATGACTCAGAACATCCTCCAACAAATGCTCATCAAGTGCTCGCAAAAACATGTTACTCACTCCTGTCTCCAGTAAAAGCACCAGTTCCAGCACTGATTCYGATGGGACAATACTGCTGGCTCATGTCCAGCTTAAAACCTGTTACACTTTGACTTTTATCCTCCACTCCTTATCCTTTAACTAGATTTCAGTCCAGTTCTTCCGAGCTGGATRACAGCATAGTTTCTCAGTGATTTTTGGTGCAGAAAAAAATATTATGTCCTTAAGGGCTCCTTATCCTTTGCACATTCTTAGTTCTCTAGAATATTATAGAGAGAGAATTGCCCTTTGCAGAAGACATGCAACCTGTCTTTAAATAGACCATGTCTCCATAAGCACAGAGATATTTTCCACTTCCCTTATAATATGCATTATTCTATAACCAGTAACATTTTTGAGGTAACTTGTGTACTCAGTAAAATTTTGCTATGGTGCATTAGCTCCAAAGGATAATAAATGATTAAAAAATTAATATGAAAAGTAGATAAACATGCCTCTTGTATCTTGTCCTGGGGGAAGAGTTGTTTGAAGTATTCCCTGGTAATCCCCTCAATCCTCTTTTGCTGCGGCCTATGGAAGTAAACAAATTACTTTGGCTTTCCTGGTAGAGGAGGTAAACTCTGCCTCTTGATTACTGCATGGCAAAATCTACAACTTTCTCTAGTATTTGAGTATTTGAAAGTGAGATATATCCCTAGCATGAAAAAATGTTTTAATTGGGCACCATTTAACCTCAGTCAAATCTAAGAAGTTACACTAGAATGATTTAATCAGATCTTTCCTTGTCTTTGTCCTAAATCACACAATGCAGATTTTGGACTGCATTTTTTGCTTCCCATTCCTGTCCTTGCAGCTGTCCCAGTTGCTGACCATTTCTGATTCATGTCCTGGCATGTATTTACAATGTTCATTAAACTTGGTGGTACCCCCTGCATTTACATTTAAAACTACCATTCAGATTTTCAAATTAATGTGATCTGGATCATGCTAAAATACCGATGGAATCTTGCCCTAAAATTCTGTTATGTTTTTACACCTATTCCTAGATAGGAGGGCTGATTACATACCCATTATGGGTTGAAAGAAATCAGAATAAACCAGGAAGGAACCTCTCTCTGATTGGTTGTTGTTGCTAAATTGTCCTTCTGATAAGTGCCTCTGATTGTCACCCCATTAGGAGGACCCTGCTGTTGCAATGCCAACAGTCAGTTAGAGCAGAACTGCCCATCAGTCTGGGTTTACCTTTCCTACTGCCATCCTGAATGCTCTGCTCCTGCTGCTCTTCCCCACCAAAGCCAGTGACATGGCCAGGTCTGATGCTCTCTGGACCACAATCAGGGCAGCCTTAATCATTAAGGACCTTTCTAGACAGGTGTTTTCAGTATGTTTTCAACTAAATCACACTTCAGAGGCCTCTCCAGAACCATTCCATGGACACAGTGTTAAGATTCTCTCTGAGGTATTGACTGCACAGCCTTTCAAGGGCTTAGTCCCACAGCAGGCACTTCTCTCCCTGGGCTTAACTTCATGAGGTAGCAGAAACAGTAGTGGGCAACTGTAGTGTAAAAGGACCTGAAGTTAGGAGCAGGGAGCTGCAGACCTATTGCTGGGTTTTCTGTGGTCAGGAATTTTTGTGGGTGAGGTCCAGAGGCATTACAGAAGCATGCATGTGCATTGCAGGCAAGGACAGAACACCCTGCCACATAAAAAGCAAAAATCTCCTCAAACACTTTATGTTTGATTAGTCTGTCAGTGACCCTGGAAAGCCAAGATCCTTGTGCCCAACCAGTCTGCCAGTGTCCTATTGTGGGTACTCTTCACTGAACAGTCCTGCTGTATCAGAGGGTGGTTTGACTGGCTTGTTCAGGGACACACACCAACAGCATAAGAGAGACCCCCTCAGTGGGGTTTCCCAGTTTATGCAAGTATATTGCCCACTGCAAGTGAGTGCCAGCGTCCATGAAGGACTCACTCTAACTATGGAATAACATTCTTTATTAATAAGAGAAAAATGTGACAGGTTAAGGTTAGAGGCCTGTCAATGATGGTTTCTGACTGAAAAAACATTCAAAGCAATATACAGACAAGATTTAGTCCCCAATAAAAGTTTGCTCAAGATAACMATTCAGATAAAGTTAGCTCAAGATAATCATGGAGAATGGAAAGAGTAAGGCGCTTTCCCACTAGACATCCCTATGGGGGAGAAGGTAGGTTCAGCCCAGTGACTAACCCTAGTTAAGCTGGAGTCTTACCTAACTTCTCCTCATTCTWAATTTAATTTTATACTATTTCTTTATGTTTAGGTGGAGCTTGAATGACTCCAGTCATTCATTTGGTACTGATTGGTGTAAAATTCTGTCACTTCACTGCTGAAGATACAGTCCATAAAATGCAGAGCACATGCTTGGTGAGGGGTGATCTTACCTTGGAGGCGGGGAAATGTGGGCTGGAGGGCCATTAGTATTACAATTAGATTATAAGGAACGAAGTTTATCCAAGTAAAGTTATTTTGCCACAGTTGCTGGTTCAGCAGTAAGACATCTCCTATCCTTCCTGGCTGACAGGTACTATGCAGTTTATCAGCTACATGGTACCACTGATCCCTTGCATGGATTTCGACAGTGTTTGGCCATGGCATCTTTGCTCCAGTCCCCTGTTTCATCCCACTTAGCAGGTAATCAAGGCTGCACGCAGTGCGTAGGGGGAATCATCATGGACTAAGTTTCAGTCATGCTCACCACACCCCATAGAGAAAGTAGTAACAGCATTTGATCCTGTAATTTCTATACTGTTATAGCTACTGTTAGGATGTGGATATAACTTCCCAGTTTCCTTTCGTTTTATGCCATCTGCCTTTCTACAGACCTGAAAGGGTATAGCTGCTCTGAACTGCCAAGGGGAATCACTTGTGATAATTTATAGGAGAAGTGGTTAAAAGGCTAAAAGCCTAAACTGGCCTAACAAGACACACAGACAGAACTTTATTTTGCATCACGAATTCAAATTATGTAGATACACCTGTCTGTAAAAAGAAGGAATGGTAGGGAAATGAAAGCATTTTTTTAAGCTGCTTATGGGTCATGGAACTTAGGCATGTGGGGTGTCACCTTTTAAAGATAAGCAAATTTAAAGCAAAGGATTTTTCATTTTAAGGAACAGAGATGTCTTCTCACTTTTTTTACTGGTGCAGGAGCTTTTCATCTTTTTCTCTTTGTTCAGGCCTTTCATGGGACTGTACAGTCTATTACAAACTCCCTTGCTTAAAAATTCACAAATCAGCTCTTCAAATACATATTTTGCTATGATTTAAAGGACAATCTACCAATAGACTTCATTTTCATAGCTCAAACAAGAAAGTTTAGCTAGCAGGTAACTCCTTCATCTTTCCTCTAATTAATTMTTTTTTCACTCTCTCCATCTGACTGTTATGCTAAGTCTTCTCTATGCTCAATCACTTTCTTTGTTTTCACTCTGGGAAAGAGCTGGAAGAGCTTCACACTGGAAGAGCCAGTGTTTTGGAAGTCTTATCTCCTGGCAGGAAAGAGTTAAAACTTGCCCAGGCCTGTGGTGGTCGTGTGATTTCTGCTGGGCAGCAGCCAGGCTTTTCAAAAGTCGAGGGAATGGGGGGAAAACTCAGATTTTGGAGCAGCCCAGCTGATGAAAGGCTTTTTGCTCCTACTCCCTGGTTTTATTTGGGGTGGGCCCAGCTTGGAGCGGCTGTAGGCTGCAGGCTCCCCTCCCCCTGCTGAGGAAAAAGGCTCAGGCCCACGGCCAGGCCTTGGGCCAGCTCCCTCCCCCATAGGGAGAGTGGCGGGATGTTTTCAGCTGCTAAAAAACCAATCCAGGCTGAGATCACATTATCCTGGGGGCTGGGGGCACATCATCCCCTCCCCTGGCCTGGGAGTCACCTGGCCAGGCGGGTCTGCCATGAAGGCCTGGGGTCCSGGCAGTCCRGACCATCCSGGCCTTCTCCAAAGGAGAGAGCCAGGACTGCTTTACTTCCTTTGAARGCAGAAGGAAGAGAGAGCGATCTCAGGCTTCCTTCTAACTTTTTTTAAGGCTGTGTGTGTCCCAGAGGTGTATCCTTGCATGCAACTGGCTATTTTGGTCGTCAGTTCAAAAAAAATCACCAATTGCACCTCACCATCTGTGCTAAACTCACACAGTCATCTACCTTTCTACAGACCTAAAAGGGTGCAGCTGYTCTGAACGGCCAAGGGGAATGACTTGTCATAATTTATAGGAGAAGTGGTTAAAGGCTAAAAGCCTAAACTGGCCTAACAAGTTACATAGACAGAACTTTATTTTGCATCACCAGTTCATATTATGTAGTTACGCCTGTCTATAAAAAGAAGGAATGGTAGGGAAATGAAAGCATTTTTTCCTTAGAGACTGTTAAATGAATATTATTTYGATTATAATATCTTGGGTAGTAATATTTTGCACTCCATTACTGTGTCTTGTAGAAAAGAATACAAACACACACTTCAGTCGAGTCCTGAGTATATTCACTTTCTTGGCAAGCAGGACCTCAGAAAATTTTATGGTTTCTGAGGTCTCGGGTTTGTCCTGATTCCTTGCCGAGACTCAAGGTTGTTAAAAGTCCCCAGCCCTCTGAAAGCCCTGAGCCGTGTCGTAAGAAAGAAGCGGAGTCCTTCAAGGCCTTGTTTTCAGTTCTCATGTGTTGTTTATTATCAGGTATCTCACAATTTGCTCCGCACCCAGCCGAGGTCCGGACAGTGGCTGGGACACGACGCAACTGCGACTGATGGGGTGTTAATTGGTTCTTATACAGATAATTACGTGCCCACTATTTACTATTTTGTACCAATGTGTGATATCTATACTACAAGGGTCATTTCTACCCTAGTCCAATAGCCTAGAGCTACTTTGTGTGATCACCACCCCAGAGGATGGAGGACGAAGAAGAAGGAGAAGGATTTAGGGCAACACCCTAAATCCTCCATCTTGTCCCCCATTCATCTCTATTCTAAGAATTCCTAAACTACAAAATTTCTCACCCCGTGCTGTACTAAACTACTAYTTTCACACTTTTGAGGTTTGTAATTCCTCAGTGTTGGAAGCTTCTCCCATGGACTAAAATCAAACTTGGTGTCTTTCTGGGCTCTGTGCCAAGGTCTCCAACCCCCCTGGAMCGGCTCCACACCCCCCTGTCCAGGGTCCGAACYTCCTTTCTCAGGTCCCAGGTCATCCAAAGGGATGCCCTGGACTCCAACACTGAAGGACTGCTAAGCAAGAAGTATTGCTTTTTCTCTACAGGGAGGTGGAGCTGGTGATCAAGGCCCACAGGAAAGCTCACATTGTTCTTATCTGGATAGCAATATTGTGTCTTTCTTCTATTGAAGGGAGGCATATCTTCTAATTGCAGTTTTTTTCTTTCATACAAAGTGAGCGGCCAGAGATGGAGTTACTTAGGTAGAGTGGAATGACTGGCAGGACTTCAATAGGACTGCTGCAGGTTTATTCATCAAATATAAAAATTCAGGCATCACAAAAAGGAAAGCAAAGGACTGTTTGTTTTGCTGAATGTGACTCACTGTGTATGCTATTTTCTACACCAAGTCAAATGTTCTTAGAGTCTGTACTCATTAACTGGAAAGAGATGGAAATGATTTATACTCCTATTTGCCTCAGACCTACAAACATGACCATGTGAAATTTTGCACCACACATCATAGTTGTCCCTGACTGTGAAAATACTTTCAGTTCTCAGCATCAGTTTTTGATTTACTAAATTAAAAAAAAAAAAAAAAAATCCATAAAATGTGTTCCTAACTTAGATAATTCTAATAGAAGAACAAACCTATAAAGTTTTCTCCTGCCTTCTTGTTTTATTTCACCTGGTCCTGTAAGGTGGGAACATAGAGCTTCATTGTTCAGGTGAGAAATTTTTCTCAGCATGCTGAAATTTCTAGGTAAAGAATGATGGTRTGCTTTATAGAGTCTGCATTTTGAGGATAAGAGTCTTAAGACTTTGTGCCCCAGAAAGTGCTGCCATATATTCAAGTGTGACATGTTAAATGGCTACATATAGAACAGCAATATTCACTCCCATAAAACTTCTGTGCTTGTACAATTTGAAGCAAGGTGCACTTAGGAAAAGTGCTGCCCAAATCTTCATAAAACTAGGCACAAAGTGATTGCCCAGTTACACACACTATACTGGAAGTTAGGTCTGAACTAACTGCATGATAACATATAATAAGTGAATGGGAAATAAATTACATGAAGTAATAACACAAAATTCTGTATATGCAGCAGACATACATCACTTGAGTCCCTCAGATATTCCTAATCTGCACAGATCTTCCTGGTTAGGGTCAGCCTTCCTGGTACAATATTTCAGTACAAGGAACAGCCAGAAACATTAAGGGTAGGCCTTTTCCCAAGCTTTATGTAGATCCTGTATTTCTATGGAGCTATTAGGTTTTTCCTATCAGAAGCAACTTTAATTCTGCGTTAATGACCTTTAAATATTTGGCTCTCTGTTCTTTCTAAGAGGACTTTACCTGATAATTTCTAAACAGTGTTGTTTTTGTGTGTATTATATATATCTATTTATATATATATATATATATATGTATGTATATATACACATATATACAAATACATAATATAGTTTCCTAAAAATACAGGAATAGAGCTTAAAAATAGCTGTTTAATTTCTCAAACAGTAAACTTTTTTCTCAAGATTGCACAGAACTTAAATACTACAACTCCACTGGATCTGAGCCACAGTTTTCTGAAAGGAAAGGCTTCTCCTCATTTTCTTCTTCCTAGGCAATGAAGTGAACAGCTCCCCCTTCACACTCCAGCTGTGATGAGTTGTTCACCACAGTCTCACAGAAACTTTGTCTGTGCTATGGCACACTTGCTGCAGTGACTAACTCCTTGGACACACTGTACAAGATGTGCAGTTCTTCGAACCGTATCTTACAACAAATAAATAAAATTAGTCCTAGAAAATGAGTGGCCAACACTTCCAGTCAGCTTCCTTMTGGCTAGAATATTAATCAGTATATGTGTTGTTACAATGAGATTGTTCCAGAGATTTTGAGTGTAATTTGTTTTCAGAGAACGTCTCCTATGTGTGTGTGTGCCTAGATACAGTGATTAGATACTTAAGGGGAAAAAAGTCTATATGTAGATTTCATTTTCACTCAGTACTTGAATTTTTCATCTTATAACAATTCAAAAAGCTGTATTTTCACAAACTTTTATTACTATTTTCTTGTCTGAATCTGGATATAGAGCCACTTGATCTAGTGAGTAATTTATTTCATCACTAAACTCATCACAAAGAATGTCTGTCAATAAAATAGCTAGTCATAACGAAAAGGAGAATACATTCTCTTTATTTTTCTTTTAACTGAAAACTATATCTGTATTAAAGCAGTCACAAATTGCTTTAGCCAAATTATACTTCAAAGGGTTTTTTTCACCTAGAGGGTCTGATAGATTCCTACAAAGACAATTTTAAAGAATTGCAGACTTAAGTTCCCACATTTGCATGCCAYCTTTGAGAAACAGATGATTAGATAACAAAAACTTGTAATTTCCTTCATGGAAGAAATGAAAGAAAGAAAAGCTCTCTAACCAAAAAGCCATCATCAAATGCCAGCAATCTTTCATTTAGTATGTTTAAATACAAGGAGTTCAGAAAAATGAAATTTTTTTGGATGGAAGCATCTTTTCCTGCATTTATTTCATGAATGAAGTTCTTAATAATAATAACAGACAATACACAAACCACTGAAAATAAGTCATGGAATGAGATTAAACTCTGCATACCAAAGATGGACAGTGAGGGCTCTATGGGAAATCTGCAAGTACTTTTAACTGTTATGTCAAAATATCATCTTAGGGTTTTTGTAGAAGTTTCTCAAAGGTATTATACTTGTCAACTTGGTCTTCTAAATTTGGTATTGCATTTATCTACTTCCTAGCAGAAATGTGAAGAAGYTAGTAATAATTTTTTGTCCCCTTTGGTCTTACAGAATGATGCTCACTGGCAAGAAGCTTTTATAGATAAAACTCAGGGATTTTATGATTATCCAAGTCAGYGAGACTTCTACACCAAGCAGTGGCCTTGCACTTTGCTGAGCCCAAAATCGCACTCCAGTCATTGATGTGATGGGGAGAGGGAAGGTTTCTCCTGCCAGACATAAGCACACCTGGGACTGTTACACCAGGGATGTACGGCAGTATAGTTACACATTTATGTGGTACATGCCTCCTGAGGCAGAGCTGTCAATCTGCACAAAACATCAAGAATAGAGATGTGTAGGAACCATTCCTGTTGCCTATATGTGGCTAATGAAATAGGGATAATAGACTATTGAACTTTATAAAAGGATACTTTGAAATGTTTATAGTAAAACMCTTATGACCAGAGTGGCATTGTTGAATGGCTGAGGAAACAGTGCATGGAAGATGCACTGATTATGAGTTGTGGGTATAGCTGGATACTTCAAAGAAGAAATGATATTTCTTTCTATCTTTATCTAAACCAAAATAGAAGCAGGTTGTGACACTGAAATATCAACAGGAGAGTTATTTGCACTGAGGAAAGATGAAACAGGAAAGAAGAGCAAGAAGTTTGACACAACAGTTTCTGTAGGGAAAAAACTATAAGTGTTCTGAATTGTTAAAAAAAATGTAGAACACATCTTAAAAGAAGATAGATTAAAGGTGAAGAGTTGTTCCTACAAGTTAAGTCCTGTTCTACCACGTATCAAAAAATAAGCATCAAACCCAAGGGTAAATATAAAAGTTCTGTGACAGTATGAGGAATCTAGAAAGATGGTTAACAATGCTTAATTTTTTAATGGGCTACTGATACAATCAATACTTGCTGAATGAAGAAATAAAATCAGACTAAATGGGCATGAGAGAGAACATTAGCCAAGGAACAACACTTCTTTTATTGCTTCCTGACATATTCTGGCAAAGAAGGGTTTAGACCCAAAGAAGGCAAATGGTTGAAAATATAGGCAAGAACTATAGAATATATATTAAAGGCTCTATCATTTTTAAATGGAAGAGTAGCAATGGTCTACTAGAAATATTGGCCCACATGGTGACTGACATGCTGAAAGAGAGCCAAAAATGTAACAGGRTGGGAAATTTCAGCCTTCATGAACTTGATCTTCATTGAACTTGCTTTTATAACAAGAAAAATATTCTGTGCTTAGACAGTAGAAATTGCTACTTCTTGGAAACTTGCATAAGAAAAAGATTTTTAATCCTCATCAGTGAACAGAATATGGACCAGGATGTAATTATAAAAAACACTCAGCAACAGTGGCCAGGAGGTACAATGGACTGACAGAAACAGGAAATATAGAAGGTCTCTAATATTAGCCGTCTAATATATATGACTCTGAAAAAAGTCTAACAATATAGAAGACAGATAAACTTTGAAGTACAATTTGATAAGGGAATGAGACCCAGATGAAGTCTGAAGGCCTGATCCAGTTAAATGTGAGAAAAGAAAAAACAGTAGCAGAAAATAAATGAAATTATTTATGTTAGTGTCACTGTGGAAGAGCACTGGGCGAGTTCTGTGTCTAAGCCACTCTTTATGAATAAAGTCTGAGACATATCCTTCAAACAATTTTTTTTTAAAATCATTTAGCAATACTTACTCATGAAATATGTAGTTACCACTAGCAGGACCAAAGAACCACTTAGTCACTCAGGAAGTGTTTTAATGTGATTGCTAAGCTGCTCAATTATTTCACAGTAGAGGAATGTAAGGGGGCAAATGTGAAAGGAATTTTTACAAACAGCTTTAGGGAAGGTTTAAGAATTGTAGAAAACTACTTGCCTGGTCAAGTCCTAGACACTTTAATAAATAGAATTAGTAGATACAGAGCTAAATCCAGTGTAATGGGAAGAATCAATATAACTACTGAAGTTCTTTTTAGGTGGAGTTGGATATGCAGATATTATCGATACAGTTGGCATGTAGCATTTGTGTCTCCGGAAGAGTTTTGAATGGAATGGCATAAAATCTTCACAAAGAAACTAGCACTAAAGGGACAATAATAAATCTGCCTCGTTATCAATATAAGATCATCATTCAAACCAGATAAGTCTTGCAAGGTTGATTTCTTGAATAGGCCAGAGAACAACAGAAACACCATGAATTGTCTAATAGATGCCAGCCAAAATTGACTTGAAGCTATTTTGTTAAGATTTATTGAAAAGAAAAGTGTTTTTTTCCCTTTTGGTGGGACAAATTTCTCTTAACACTAGGTGTCACCATGTTAGGCAAGTGTTAAGATCACATTGTAGTTGATGGGAATTTTGTCTAAACAGTCAGTACAGTGCAACATATTGTTCTTCTCATCATCTTGCAAACATCTGAATATATCCAGGTACAWCCTTGTCCGGACTCTATTGTCAATGGAAAGACCATAAACATCWAAGAAGATGTAAGCACCCCAAAGTTACCAGAAATTAACCTCATCCTAGGAGTGAGTTACTTTTTCTTTTAAGCACAGATTTCATGTTTTGGGGATGAAAAAAGTGGGATTTCCCTGTATTTCCATCTTAATTCAAATGCCAATGTAAGAAGCTGCCAAGTGAAATAAGGTGAATTGAGATTTTTAGCAACGGAAGAAATATTAATACATCCAATGGTGTAAAAAATACACAAATGCACCTTCTTTGAGTTGTCCTATCGTGTGCAGGACCAGAGGATACATTAGTATAGTATGCAGGGACAGAAATAAGCTCTTGTGGGGTATATGAATATATTTTCAAAATTTATTCAGCTGCACAAGGCAAGTAACAGAATTCTAAGCAGGTTGGTATTTTCTGATTAAAAATTGGCAAGCGTCATACAATTTTGTAAAAACTGTAGGGAAAATACCTTTGATACATAACACTGTTGCAAATCTGGTTCATAGCTTCTAATTGGAGTCATCCATCTGGCAATATTTGAAAAAATCTTTTAAATATTCCACATCATTAGATGCACACAGAATAGTATTTTTAAACTATCAATAGCTTAATTGGCAAGTTTACTGTCAACTAAAAAGTATTAAATATTCTATGAGGAGCAGATGAAATCTAAGCCAACTCTAAAAAATAATTAATAGTAACTAATCAGCTAGAAGGGCATAGCTGTTGAATTAATAAGTAAACACAACTGACTGAGAATAAATCCCATAAAGCAAAGTTCCTTGAAAACAGCATTCACAGTGGATACAGTGTGCTAAAGCTAACATTTCATCAATACATTTTATAATAGTAAAGTAGTTTAAAAAATGATAGAGTTGAAAAATTATACTATCTTTCCATTGGTTAATTTTTAAATTGTGTCAAAGAAAACACCCTTTCCTCTAAGTAAAGCTAAAAGCAGAAAAGGTATAATGGCTTAAATGTCTACATATTAAATTATTCAAGACACATAAACAGTATTTGAAAGTGAAAACTGAGCTAACCTGAAGCCAGCAGATTAACCAGATAAAACCCAATAGAACAGAAAAATAATAATAAAAAAATAGTATCTTTCAAAGATACTTTTTCCAAAGTAATGGTTTTCTTATGGGAATGAGAACTGTGCCTGYCAGGGTGACCACTAGTTTGGAAATGTTTAGGCCACTGTTATGCCTTAAAGTGGAAATGGAAAAGAAGCATATTTATGCTAAAGGGAAAAGACTTGGAGCAGGCCCTAAGCCATCTGCTTGTCATCTGCCATCTGCCATCTACAATGCATTACAAACAAAGAGTCTGCAGTTAATTCATAAAGGACTACAAACCACAAATCCTTCCCCTGAAATTCTAGATTAAACTTTATGGACATTAATATATTGGATTCCATAGTGTTCTACCATTCAGGTGTGAGGATTTCTGTGACTCTGCCTTTACACATTACCACTGAGACTCAAACATGAATGCTTATCTTAAAGCAATGGATTGAGGGCCAATGGATTGAGGGCCTAGTTGTCACCATATGTGGATTCCACCCGATATGCTCTGAGAGCTTCACTGTGTTTCCAGAGATGACTCAGCAAGCTGGGAGAAACAGTCTGTTGCTCTGTACAGGAAAAATCTGTGAATGATGAATGACAAAACCCTACTTTGTATTGCACTGCAAAAGATGTAATGCAGGTTCTCCCCAGGATTGGAGACTGCTTGAACTGCTGTTTTTTACATGCTCTCRTAACACTCTGGCTACTCAGATCCAGTGTACTTGTACCATGGATGGAAAATATATTTTTTCTCATAGAACTTTACTAGCTGGAAGAAGATCAACAATGAAGCCTCATTTTCCACTCATAGTTTACTCTGACATAAAATATATTGCCTAGAGATGTTTTCAGTAGACCCTTTTATAGCTGGATATGCAAGCACAGACTAAATACACAAGGGGAATGTGATAGTTTGACTGGGAAACCCAAGGAAAAAATTATATTGAGGTTCTGCATAAAAATGCCATATTTGTAAATGCAAAGGGACTTTCAAGAATACAGATTAATGTGACACCTGCAGAGGAGCCTGGGTGCACACACTCAYATAAGTCCTCCCTAAAAAAATAAGCCCATAGATTTTCTCATAAGGCATCTTTAGCTGCTTGTCTAGTGCACATGTGTCATCTGACAGAGCCTTGGGAATTTGAATCTATATCCCCTCTTTTCTCCACTGCAAAGCTAAACCCAGCAGTCTCTTCCTAGTTCTGCAAGTGTCTCACAGAGAAGTAAAGTGATCTTCTCCTCCTGATAGCTTHATGTGTTACACAGCTTAACTCTTGTCCATTGCAACAAGCCCAAACTACAGGCTGAAATGACTTGGATATTTGCTTTTCTGCTTATTAAATATCAATGTAGCTTTCTTAAACAGTGCAGGCAGAACTAAATATTTGCACTAAAGCAGTTAGGGGAAGATGGTGAAATCTCTCTCTGACATACAGAAATCTATGGGACAGGGACAATAACTTTGTAGCAGACCATGCCACAGTGGGTCATGATCCTGAGCAGAGTCCGTGCACAGAAGGGGGAGATGTTGTGAATGTGTCAGAATCCAAGGGTCTGGCTCTGCACTGCTTGACATACACTCTCTCTCCCTGGGGAAGTGAAGATATTTTCCATTTCTTTTAATAATTTTGCTTCATGAAGAAGTAGAGTCCAGAGCATGTGGGCAGTCCGTAGTGCTGCACTCTGCTACTTGTCTTTATCCTTACTGTGCACTACAGGAGCATTTCAGGATGTGACCTGGCTCTGTGGTCTCAGGATGGAGAGCAGCCTGACTGCAGCACAAAGATTGCAGGTACTTTAGTCCCAGCAAAACCCTGCCTGTTCATGAGGGACAGGAAAGGCCCATGGGCACTGGAAAAACTGTGGGACTGTGCATACAACTAGTCTGAGTTCCTTAGACCTATGCACCCATGGGTTTTTGCAAGAAGAATGGTGCTTAACACTAATAGAAGCATAGGGCAGCTTAGGAGACTGTGTATATAAGGACTATTCCACAAAACAAAGGTACAGTATTTAAAACAAGAAATATTTGAGATTAAATCAGAGAAAAAAAATTAACTACAAGGGAAATCCCACCACAATCTTTCTAACTACAAGGCTAGCTAAATTCAGAAATGGCCTGCTCAGGATACTTAAAAGGGTTCAGACAAAATAAATGTTTTAGGCAAAGTKGATCTGTTCCAGGGGTTCAAGTAGGCTGTGCAGTCCATTTCCTAGTTCAATAAAGCTCTTTGACTCTTCAGGAGTGTGTTCAGTGGGAGGGCTATCCCATCAAGACTGAAATAAAGGCAGACTCATTTATAAAGATACCAAGACTATATTTGAATTCAGAACTGTTTTCATATCCTTCCTTGCTATCCAGAAAATCATGGCATTTACAAGACTGCCTGAGGAGTGGGAAAGAAGTCTGTCTTGTGGTCTAGTGAAATGGCCAATGTGTATTTTTAGTCTGGTTTCCCGGAAAATCTGGCTGTTGCATGTGATTGCAGCCAAAGATAAATTGGTCTGGTGTAAAACTTGGTTTGGTCACTAATACAAGTATCTAAATCTGCTGTAAATCCTAGTTTTGTCTATTCACRTCCTTAGTTCTTAACTTGTGAAAAAATTTGTGGATAGAGGAAAAACCCTAGTGCTTTCTATCCACAGGGATCTTTAAACAGGCTTCTTTAAACATTTGCAGCTAGAAAGAGAGAGCAAAAAGAAGAGTGAAAGGAGAACAAAGGGAAAAAACCCAAATGCACCACCTTGGGCAGCCCACTCCAGTCCTTAACAACTCTTTCAGTGAAGACATYCTTCCTGATGTTCAACCTGAACTTTGCCTGAYGCAGCTTGAGGCCATTTTCTCTCATCCTGTCATGCATYTCCTGGGAGAAAACACTGACCCTCACCTGGCTACAGCCTCCTTTCAGGCAGTGTAGAGGGGTAAGGTCATTCCTGAGCTTCCTTTTGTCATGGATAAACAACCCCAGCTCCCTCAGCTGCTCCTGATGGGACTTGCTTTCTAGTCCCCTCACCTGCTTTGTTGCCCTTCTAAAGTAACCTTTATCTCTTTCCTTACTGATAATTTCAGATTCCATTTAGGTCCATATCATAAACATAATGGTATTTGAATTGATTTTAAAGGTCTGCATGTTTTTCTGGTGCCTCCTTGGTGCCTAAGAAGAAGAGGTTTTTATGCCACATCAATAGTGAAGAGCTATTTCATACAACTATGTCTGCTCAGTGTCCCATAAAACTTTCTGAGATCTATTAAAATAAAGATTACTGATAGTATTCATATTACCCAAAAAAAAAAAAAAAAAAAAAAAAAATCAAAAAAAAAAAAATCAGTAGTTTCCTGTTCAGGCAACTTACCAATTTCAGCCAGAAATGCTCCAGGTTTTTCCATGTAATTTCCAGTATTACTTTAGCTTCTATGAAAAGCAGGGTTTTTTACCACTGAGAAAAAAAMCCCAATAAGGTAAAAATAGGCCCTATAAGGAAGATGGAGTTTGYTTATTCAACATAGTCCTGATGCTTATTTTGCTTATTGATTTCATAGCTTGCTTACTCATTTACTGAGCATAGTTTGCTTACTCATGAAGTATTGGAGAGACCTGCTTTGTGCATGTTATTTCCAAGTACTGTAGTGAAAATGGATACATTGTTGTCATTTAAATCAAAAGGTATATCAGGAATTCTTCGTCTACTTAAAAAAATTTATGAGTACTTTAATTTGGATACTAAAGTGTGGCATTTTTCCAGTGGTGKTGAAAAATAGTGGAGTGGTGATGAATGCCAAACCACTAAGCATAGCACTCAGTRAATTTATGCATAAGAATCTTTAATTAGAATTTGTTTAAGGACAGAACAGAAAAAAAMCACTGAAGATAGAGAGAAAAGAAAATATTCATCTTAATTTACTACAGGCCACAAGAAACTCTTTAGAATGCAGTGTGTGTGGGAGAGATAATGAATTTGTCAATAGAATCAAAACACTCATAATTTGTAGAGGAAGCCAATGAGACAAGGAATAGGGAGACACAACAGAAGRAGGAAGCAGACAAGTAAGACAGACAAAGGGGTGGCTGCCTGAAGAAGACACAAAGAGCCCCTTGAGTTTGAGAATATTCTCAAGGTCAGAAAGACTTTGGACAGGAAGCCAGTGAACATAGCTGATGAGGGGAGTTAACATTCAAACGTTCAGACAATGAAGATGAGATCCAAAACAGTAATTTAGGTGGACTGATGAGGGCAATGACTGCACATTGGAGAATCCTTTACTAATCAAGGCAGCATGCATGAGTGCCTGAATGAAATGTTTGGCCATAATGATGGAGATTATAAGGATTGTTCTTTGAAGACGCTGAAGACAAAGAAGTGGCAGGTTTTTGGAAGTGTATTTGTCATTAGCAAGACTAGTGAGAATGGTGTCAGTGTGAAAACACAGAAAGTCAGACTGGAAGGCATCCAAAGCAGATGAAAGGGAGTAAATTGTTGTATTTTGCAGTATAATAAAAGAGCTTAGAAAGAATTGAAGGCAGAAAAATGGGTAAAAGATAGAAATGGGCAAGAAAAATAAGGGCTGATTTTTTGAGAAACATGGAACCTTGAGATAAGAGTTGGAAAAATATATGGAAAAATTTGAATAGAACACGAGAAATAAGAGGAATAAAGACAATGTACCACCTGGCACAGAGGTCAATGATGGGCAACAAGGTAAGATGGAAAGTACAAAAAAGAGAAACTACTTGGTAGACCTCAGAAAAATTCATCAGCAGGAGTGAGAGCTTTGCCATAGAAACAGCCCTTCCGCTGTATCCGTATTCAGAAAAATATAACATAGCCTCTTCAGATGTAACAATATCTGTGAATTAATGCATGTCTGAAACCAATCTCTGGCCCTGGCCATGTGCCACAGAGAGCCCAGGTCCATGTTTTAAAATCCTCTTTTCTGKCAGAGAAGAATAGTTCAGTGCAAATTGTCTGTAATTCTTCCTGATTCCTAACCTGTTACTTAGGGATTGTTTGGGTAAATGCTATTAGGCACAGGTTAAGTGGAGCAGGGTCAACCTAGTAGTGTGATAGTTTGGATAAYAGAGTTTCAAAACTTTTAAAGTTTCATGAAGTTTCTTGTATAGAGATACAGGTCCTTTCTGATCATCCAGTGTTTCTTGCTGAAGATGGCTATGCATGTCTGTTTGTGTAAGGTGCATGGCAACAGAGTGAAAAGGGTA
Organism: Mixornis gularis; assembly: GCA_003546035.1. Classification (NCBI taxonomy): domain Eukaryota; kingdom Metazoa; phylum Chordata; class Aves; order Passeriformes; family Timaliidae; genus Mixornis; species Mixornis gularis. Next base: position 3,017,301 of record QVAJ01000041.1, on the reverse strand, counting down.
AATCAAGATGCTGAGAAGGCATGGCAGGGTTCAACATTCATAATGACATGCTGAATATCTTAATCTTTACCATTCTAGGCTTCTACCTTCCAGGCTAGAAGGGTATTGGGTTAAACATCTCTCCTTTGGCGTATTTTCATCAGATGTATTCTGAGTGTGTCACTAAATTATTAAACTCACTGTCTTCATGGGGACTGAAGCTGTAAGTTTAATGTAAAATTAATCTAGCAGATAAAGAATATTTTGCRTGCATGCACTCTGGGGAAAAAACAGAGCCTGTCATCAGAGTGGGCTGTAGCAGCTGTGAGTAACCAGCTGTCTCATTCCAGTTACCAAGAAGACCTACACAGATCAATAGCTGTTGTCCCATGACTTTCTTTTTTAAAAATCAGAACAAATAAAGGGATAAACAGGAAAGAAATTGGATCTCCCTAATTTCAATTCATTACCTACATTTGGTATACCAGAAAAATATTTAATAGGAAGTCAAACTTGAAACAATTCTGAGCAGAGAAGGTGGATGCCGTGCTGTTTTGGCCACTGGAGTACATTGACCCCTGAGAGTAAATCAGCACCAGCTCCTGCAGAGGAAGGTGCAAGAGACAGTGTAGGAAGGCAGAGCAGTTTCACAAGGATGTATGATACATTTTTTATTCCACACGACCTGAAGGCTGTTTACTGACCTGAAGAACTATGCATTTTATCTCCAGATTCCTTCTTCTCAGTCCTTCTCTTCCCTACTTCTGCTCTTTTCTGCAGCTCAAGATGTTCTTTTTGCATCTCCAAATGTCTTTGTTAGGAGTCACCTCTGAGCTGTAACTTGATAATCACAGTCTCAGTCACCATTGTCTCCACTGCAACTAGCTAGGTTGTATAACAAAAATAATTGTTCCATATTCTGCTAATAAAAGTATCCAATTACTGTGTTCTRTGTTGCGGGGATATTGCAGTTCTCTAAGAGAATTCAGAGAAGAGCTCTGCTTTTTAAAAAAACATTCATGAATCACAGAATTTTAACAGAAAAATAATTTTAACAGAAAAATTTGCAGTAAATAGGAAAATCAAACAGAAAGTGTTATTTCATATACCTTACATCCTTTAGAAAAACAGATCCAATACAGCAGTATAAACAATGCAAACAAAGATTTCTAGACTTTTCATGCTTCCCATTATATGGATTACAGTGAAATGATACCTTGACAGACTCTTTCACATATTTCAGTGTCTGCCCCTGAGTTATTGATGCCCATTGTCAGGTGACAAGCTTTATAAATTAATACTCAAGACAAAATAAGGGTAAAGATATATAGCCCAATAAATTATAAATAAACTATAATGATTTTTACAACTATGATAATGAAAAATAACTCTGCTCAGTTTCCTAAGAATTTCTGTCCCTGAAGGAACAAAACTTCTGAAGAACACTTGCCTTAAGTATCACATTTTGACTAAGGTTCCCAGTACAAGGAAGTAGCATATAGCTTTTTGTACACAGGGCCAAAACTTCTCTTTTGAGTATGTTCTCATTCTGAGAGACTCTTGGTTTTCCTCTGAGACCAGGTGACAGATGTGGCTTGCAAGATGCAAGGAATCCTAATGAAAAATTTAAAGAGGATCTCTTTTCCTGCATTTTCATTTCTTCAGGGAATACTAGCTCCAAAGAATTCTTTCCCTTTTGTAACCTTTCTATCCTGGCCTTTCCCACCTCCCCCGTTTCCYTCAGTGCATTCAGTTCCTCCTCATTTGTAGGATTACTGTTTCAGTTGTTCAGTGTCTGTGCTGCCTTCCTATGTGCACATTCCATAGTTAAAATTCCCTCTGAGTATTTCATGTTTCTAGACATTTACCATGGCTTACCCAACACGGAATGCTAATCTCAGAAAACTGTGATTTGTCTTCAAATAGCTTGTAACAATAAGATAGGAAATTATCCTAAGCAGCATTTTCCATTTCTGTAACTCTCATACAAAGAGTAACACTTCAATCAAAACTTAACCTTTGTGACTTGTATCACTGTCCCGTCTGTGTAGGGACAATGAGGATTTCTCATTAGAGCTCCTGCTTCTTGTCTTGCAGAATTGACCTTGTGCAGATAGTGAGGCAAATCCTCCCTAGTATGCAAACTTCTGCTGCTGCTTCTGGATGGCAAATGCCAACTTTTGAACCTAATTCAAAGCCTACTGAAACCGTTGGAAAGGCTCTTGTTTCAAGAACTGTGGATTTGTGGTGCATTTCACGGGCTCCAGCAAAAGCACTGAGAGTTTTATTAAGCCTGTGAAAGTGAGGTGGAGCCACGTARTGCACTGTCAAAACTAACCCACGTACACAGCAATCAAATCAGCTCAAAGTGGCACCAGCATCAGCAGGTGTATTGTCAAATACTTTTTGCCTCTGAAAGCATATAAATGTGTCATTAAGAACAAAATAAATCCTCATCAGTGATAGAGTTTAAAAGACAAACTCAAACACCTGCTAAGCTATTTGCATTCATTAACATCCAAACTTCATTCCACTAGAGGTGGGGCACCTGCAAAAATCACTTTTTAGAAAAAGATTGAATTCCTTAAGTCAGTTCCTTTCAGGTTTTCCCTATTTTTCTAAATAGTTTCCATCTCACAATATATTTTTTCTTTTAGAGGAAAAAGATCTAGGATGGTAATGACAGGGGGAAACAGAAAAATCCATGAATAACAGTATAAGAAGTTTGCACMTAGTAAAGTCCATTCCCAACTTTCCTTATATGTGTTTGATAATAGAAAGCCAGAGATCATTTGACAGTCAAAATGAGATGCAACAATGCCTCTCCAGGCATCTCTTTCCTTGTGCAATCAGCAGTGAGAAACTGTTCACAACTCTTTCAACAAGAATATTAACTTCTTGGAAAATACATTATTCCAAATCAGATCTTTACCCAGAAACACACAAAATTATTTCAGTTGTTGCTTTTTAATGTGATTTGTTGTACAAGGACTAGTAAACTTCTGTTCTGATTTAATCACAGGATCACAGAATATTCTCAATTGGAAGGGGCCCATAAGGATCATCAAGTCCAGCTCTTAAGTGAATGGTGCATATATGGCTCAAATCCACCACCATGACTTTACTACCACCATGCTCTAACCAACTGATCTCRTATTATTTGAAGGCCCATACATGTATTATTTGAAGAAAAATACATCAGRATACATCATCAAGAGAAATGTACCATAATTAATATCATAATTAATATTCAACATACCAAGGAATTCTAAATATGCTAGCACTTTGCCGGATCTCATGAGAATTCATGCAAAATCCTTCCAGACATAATGAAATGTACTTGAATGTCAGGGTGATTCATGCTGCATAAATGTTGAGAAAGATGGAACATTCCCAATTTTTAAATGGATATTTGTATGGCTTAAATTTAATATTTTGTTAATGCGGTCTGAGCTTTTTCACAGGACAGATTTCAAGAGCTGTTCCTGCCATTTGTCTGACCAAGAAACATTAAAAAAGACAACTCAGGTTAAGGACAGTTAGTGCTATTTTTGAATTGCTGTCTGAACATGACAGGATATTGGCAGAATCATAACTTGAGCTGTGTTGTTAATGCAGTAGAATGAAATATGTGTTGGAAAATATTAAAATATCTTGAAATTTTATACAGAAAGAAAAGGCCTAAAGCTGAAAATCAAGACAGACATGCTAGTAAAATGTCATGGTTTTTGCATGTTTGTACCATAAAGTCTGAGCCATCTTGAACTATCTTAACTGCCTGGTGTTATCCTGTGCTCTGTGAAGACTGAATCTCTTGCTTTGAACCTCAGGTGCCTCAGTTGTGCAGTTGAACATGAGCCATAGATTTCAGTGGAAAACTTTCTAGCCTTCATATAAAAATAAAAGATAGAACATAGGAACACTGCTCTTAAACAGAAAGATAAATAGAAAGATTATGGAACACATGTTTTGTTAGAGTATTTTAATTTTCTAATTGCTTTTTGGTATTTACTCTTTCTAGCTGTGTACACAGGTTTGTAGGTCATATATCAATACATCTTTTTCATATCTTTATGATCTTCATCATACAAAGACCTATGTACAAATTATTGTTTATGTAATTATTTAGGCATGCAGTATGTAGTTTTAGTCCAGCCTGGTTACCTCTGGGTACATCAATCCATCTATACTTCAAAAGTCCCATTATTCCTGATGCCAGTTGAACTAGCTGAGTATTGTCAACTTCAGTACTCAGGAAGTCTCAGAGGCTGTCATCAGCCATGCTACTGATCACTATTTAAGTTTTAACTAACTTTGTTGTATCTACCCTAATACCTGGTGGATATGGGAAACAATATCTTGTTTGGGCAATCATCTCAAATAAGAAACCACAGTGATTTTGGTATTGCTGCACTCCCAAATCTGCCTATCACCACAACTACCTCATCTATTCCTCCTTTGCAACAGTCCTGCCCCCTCAGGCCCTCTTCTCTCTCCTGCAGTGCTGAGGTTGTCCTCAGAGCCCCATTCCCATTTTTTCTCTCCATCAAGGTAGTTGTAGAGGAGTACCAGCAAACTTGGTCTGGTGCCTTCCCTGTCTGTTGTAGCCACACAGCACRGAGAGGAGCTGTCTTACCTGTCACTCTGCTGGAGCTGGTTGTCTGCTTCTGCTCTGTCATTTCAGTAGAGCCAAGTGGGTAATTTCATGTGGAGTCTGAAATGACCAGACATCTTCCTGGATCCAGGAGCTGCTGTGCTCTGTTCCTAACACTCTGCTTGCTGTCCTTGGGGACATGCAGACAAACTCTTTGGCGTGAACAAGCCAGCATGATTTTCAGACAGTTAGCCAGCAAGATAAGCCCACTTTTCACCTTCAGAAACACAGCTAAAACTTGCTTTGGGCTCACACTATCTGAGACATGAAAGAGAAGGGACTAGGTGGATGGTTTGAAGAGTAGCTCACATTATAATTAAGGCAACAAGTTAAGACATTGCCTGGATGGTGACAGTAAGCCACTTATGACATGAATAAAAAGGATGAAGGTGGTAGTCAGCTAGAAATGGATTTATGATCAAATTTTGTTGTGTCTCTTTTTTTACCCCAGAAGTCTTGAATTTTGAGGAACAAGGGAGAAACACCACCAGTCATTTTTTTTCCAGAGCACAAATGTCTTTGCTCTAATATATGCAAATTTCTCCAAAGAGAATCAGCCTATTTAGAAATCAAGCTCAAGCAGAAAACCTCTATTTGAAGAGGTTTTCAAGTCAATATCTGATTGAAATACTCTTGCCAAAAGAGAAACAATTTTCAGGAATAGATAGCAATGTCGCTTTTAATAAAGCTAAATTGTCTTCTGATTTTTTTAAGCAATTTTTTTTTAGTATGTGTCACCATAAACCTCCTGTTGAAAATATTTCATATTGATTCTTACAAGTCTCTTTAGTTTTCCGGAGTCTGTTATACATCCTGCCTACAGTGCTGAAATTTAGTTCTGTGCAATTTTTCGTCTTAATGGAAATCTGGAATGTCTGGCCAAAAATAAAAGTATACATACAATGATTTTTCCCATCTAAAGTTCAGGTTTCTCCAGCATGATAAAACTAAGATTTAAAAATGAATGAAAATAATTTTATGTTATGGTGCAGGAAGGGAGAATGTAATCAGTCAGGGCAGCTCCTTTAAAACTTTTGTTTATTCAGTTCATTCATCTCACTCATTCTCCCTCCCCTTTCATCTTAATATTGTTTTACAAATACGAGAGGAGAACACTCTGCCAGCTTGCCCAGAAGCCCTTACAACTTTATATAGCCCAAAAGACTGAAAGCAGGACAGGCAACAGATCAGGTAATGCTTTACTTTGTGTTTGTGCCAGCATAACTCAACTGAAAGAAACAAAAGTTGCAACAATATTGAACTAGTATGTGAGGATTTGGAGACCAGACTCTATCTTGTTAGAAAAAATCAAATTGGTGGTGTTGTCATGGGGTGCAACCCCAAGCACTTGCCTGACATATGTGACCAGTTTTCCTGGTGAGGACTCAACTACTAGAGCTAATCTTCATTTTTCCCCTTTAGCACTCCCACTGGTGCAGCTCCCAATTTCCCAGGCTCTGTCCCATACCCACATCTGAGCTTGTGTGCCCTGGAGTATAATTTACTGCTGGATTGTGTATTCTTATCAGGAGAAAATCAGGAAAAGTTTTATCATCAGATAGTAGCCCTTTAAAAATGTCTTGTCAGAGTTATCTTCTTTGATAATAACAATATTTTAAAATTAATGGCATGCAGAAAAAATGGTTTAGGCTAATCTAGTGTAAAAAGTTTCAGACACAGCTGAAAATTAAAATTTTGAAAATATATGTACATAAGTCCTTTTTCTTTGTTGTTGAAAAGTTACTAAATGTCCTTAATGCTGAAAAAACAAGGGAAGGGAGGGAAGAGAGAAGTAGAAAAATATCTTTTCTGATCTCATACAAACTTTCTTTTATTTTGTGACATTTTCAGAACTCTCTTATGTTAGAGTGGGTGAGAGAGGGAAGAGAGAAAGGGAAGAAAAAGGGATAAAACCAGTTTTGCCAAATGTACAAAATGGCCCCAAATCAACCTATAAATTGGTTAGCCTTCAGATTTTATATTCTGTAGTTTTTACGTAAGACATATACACTATGACTGACAAATCAATACTCATGTCTTTCATTGTAACCCATTGCTGTGAATTCAACTGGAGAATTTTGTGGTGATCGAAGTATCCCTGATAACAGATCACAGTGCAAAGTCAGGATCTAAACCTCTTTGACTCTTGGCCAACTATATTTGTAGATAGAAGCACATATGAGAACAAGAATTTCCCTATTATTTCCATCTCAGGAAATCCTTTAATGCTTTAATGGATTGAACAGACTGTAAATACTCTCTTTAGGAACAGCTCGAAAATGCCATGCTGGGAAAAATTATAATTTGGGCATATTTAAATGACTCTGAAGACATAATAAAATTTTAAATACAGGCAGTAAGCTTCCAATATTTGTACATAAAAAATTGCAGTASCTGATTGGTATTTCAAAGACATAGTAGGTGTACTGCAGCCTAATAATCAAGTTCTTGGTTCAATTATTTTGCTGTCTAGATTAATGTGGAGCTTTGAGTAAATCCACACAGACCTTTGGTTTATTGCATATTTGTGTTTTCCAAGTGATATTCCAAAGACATTCCATAATTATTAAATTCCATTAAAATTGTCAATTTAGTTTTGCATGGGTTTCTGTAACTTACGTCAGAAGATATTATGGAAAGTTTCTGAGGATATTACAAATAATAGGAAGAAAAAGTGTGTTCACAGAAAGTCAACTTTTTGAGAAGTGAGGTTCTTTTGAATAATTTTAGTATCATTGAAGTAAATTAGAAAAATTAATTTCAGACATGGTTATAATTCAGAGCCTTTCTCACATTTTTGATGAACAGTTGCAATCAGGTAGGCCAGTAAAATCCTTAAACAAATCAAAGTGTTTAATGGCATAAGTTAAAATGACTACTGATGATAATAGTAAAAACACTTTGACACCGGAAACCTGAATGGAAATAGTCTGTTGTAAACACCAGATTTTTAATTACCTTGTGTTTTGTGCAATTCTTGTGGAAAAAATGGAGCATTATATAGATTTTGGGAGAAATATTTTTATTTTAGAGCAGACAAAGAATGAAGGAGCAAAAAAGGAGCCCCTCATTTCTGATAGGGCTCTGAGTTTCTGTGTTTTGAAGCGTTTTTCCAAGTAACATGAATAGGTTCTAAAATAGCTTTTTGTTATATAATTGTACATGCTATATATGTATAGTCTATAYATTTTAGACTATAAATCGCCCAGTTGAAGAACAACTATGACCATATTGTCTTTTCTGCACATAGCATAGTAAGAATATCTGGCATTTTTTCTGACTTCCTGAAAAAATCTTGGCCTTAATAGTGGTTCAGGTTGATGTCCTAGAAAGTGATCACCTGCTGCTTGACAAAACAGGTAACTGCCATAGTTTATGTTAGGCAAGGTCAGGATTGCTGGATTACTTTATGGGAAGAGAGAATTGTTTCTTCTTTTTATATAATGTTCAGTGATGTAAGCATTCTCAGTTTCCCCACTGAGAGAGGCAGAAGGAACATCCCTGGAGTCTGTCAGGCACTGGTGTGGTGCTGAAATCTCAATACACAGAGCCTTTTCAAAATACTGTGCCTCTCCTAGTCTATCATGGCAAACAGGGATAATTTGGGTTCAACAGAAACACAGAAGATAGCAACATGAAGAGTGAGAGACTGATTGAAAGAAGGTTGGTSGTATGTGATGCATGGAAAACAAATATCAGTGTTGTTAAGATGCCAAAATTATGGAGCACTTGAAGTTGATAAAAATCTTAGTCAAGGAGAAAGAAACACAGTCAGGATACATCAGGTTGCTGAGGGAAATTTGATCTTCAYATTCTGTAGGAGGACTTACCTAAAAGAGGGAAAGACACTGCTTTGCAGAAGCAACCTGCTGCACAGGTGATGCTTGCCCRTTTCTGAGAAACAAAGGCTAGCAAATTTCTGATGACGCAGACAGATTCACCAATGTCCTGAGTTTTTACACCTTTTACACCTAGAGGGAATGAAATACAGTGCAGAAGAGACTTTAGTGATCAAACCCATCAGATCTAGTGTCACAATGCAGGGCATAATTGTACATTTTGACAGAAATCTGTGTGCAGGGGTAACTGTGAGATCCTGAGGATCTTGTTGGGTTTCTGAAAACCTTGTGGCACTATCACAGCTGTATCCTCCTGGTCCAGTGCCACAGAGTCTATCAGAGGRACCCTTCCTGACACTTATGCCCAAAGAATGGGAAAATAGTGTATGGTTCACAGGGCTTCTTGTAAGTAAAGCCCTGTATGAAGTATGTGAATTCATAAACTCATTTGTTTCTGGAGAACACTCTAAAAGAAACAGAGGAATTTGGACTGCATGTATTTCAGGCACTCCTTCAGCTCCTAACCAAGATTTTGATGTAGGTATGGCTTGAATCATCATAAAAGCATGTGTAACAGACCTCAAAGTTCAATATGTTGGTTTAGTTACACTATGTTAGGGTATACAAGATGGGAAAAGAAAACTGCGTCACTGAGAAGAAGGCAGTTTAAGAGAAACATAAATGTTGCTCTCCAGAATGAGAAAAGTTCCACTTAGCTCCCTGCAAATTAAACCATGASCACTCTCAGACTTCCCTTAATGTCTTCAGCTGCTTTATTTATTTGAGCTCTTGCTGGGATATATATTTGCATTTAGAAACYAAGTCAAAAGAGACCAAGCTTTTATACTTTTAAATTAGGTATGCAGTTTTAATTTTTCACTCCTACTAACAAGGTTTCTGTGCTTTGTGTCCTTTAGTAACCTTAGACTCTTACACTGGCATAGTGAAACCCTTTGTTTGGTGGCGATAGTTACAAAAGAGTGCACTCAATCAGAGAAGCTCTTTTCACATTATTCAGCATTCTGAATAATCCCAAAGTTTGGGAATGAAGAATAATTCCAACCATTCATTTGAAAAGTTTTTTAATTTTGAGCTTTCAGTATCTGTGCAATAATAGGGCATTCTACAAGATGTAGATTACTCAAAGAGGTGAAGGTCTGCATCTTCAAAAGAGCCATCAATAGAATTAGGTGCTGAACTCCTTTGAAGTTGCTTTCAAATATCTGGCTTAATTTTGTTTATTCCTGTGGAGTCAGTCTTCTGAGTAAAAGAGGAATATAAATAAGGAGGACACGCCCTTTCCAATATATGTATTCATGGCCTTAGACAATTTGGAAGGAGTTCAGAGAGTTTTATCATTTCTTTCATCCTAAGGTGCTACTTTTTCTCCATGGGAGTTTTAATTGGTCACAGCTTAATGACTGTTTTCTGCTTCAAAATTACAAAAAGAGGTTCAGAAACGTCAAGGTGTTGTCAAGCAAGACAACCCAAAGGAATAGAGGACAGTGATATAAAGTGTGGGATCTCTATGCCTCCATTTTTAATGTGTTCATGGTAGCACATAGCTCAGAATGTGGACTGGCATTGGATAAGGAAATATAGCCAAGAAAAAGTGTCCAGGAATTTTCTGGATGTAGATAACAAAGGAGGCAACTGAAAAATACTAAAAAATATAAACACCAGAAACTGCATCCCTCATTGCTGAAAGAGATTCTGCTACTACAAAAATCCATCCTTTCATTAAGGATCCATGAAAATTTTGTGTGCTATCTCTTAGGTATTCTACACTTTAAAAATCTCAACTGTTTTGTTTTGTTTTTCTTAAGTAATTTTATATTATCAAGCTGCATATTCTATCAGCATATTGAATGCTTTGTAGTATGAAGCTTGTCCAAAATGGAGATTTTTCTGAAAATTAAAAAAATCTCCAGAACCCTCTGAGATGTACATAAAAACACTGTACACAGTAGGTAGGTGGGGATCCAGGCAGCGAACTGGCAATATTATTTTATTTTGTTGCTTGACTTTTTGTTACAAAACAAGAAAGGTCTTAGAATCCAACAAAAAATGACTATCTGGTTTCAATAACCAGAAAAACAAAGTGCTGCTTTTCTTTACAAAAGGACAACTCTTTGTTCAACTACCCTTTAAGCTAATTGAACAGTCAAAATAGATATTTTCCTAGATTCTGAAACAGCATCAGAATCTGATTTTACAGTAATCATACAGTTACAAAAATTTTCATTGTTTAGATGATTGTCTATACATGAACCTAGTTGAAAACAGCCAACTCCAAATCCCATTTTGTTTCTTAATGCAAGCAGTCAACCAGTTTTAACGGGCTTGAACAATAGAACAGGTCAATTGAGTAAGGACAGAAGGTAAAAGAACTCCTCCTGTTAAGAGAATTTGTCTGCCCTTAGCAGCAGCCCAGAAAAACCTTCGGGGCAGAATAAACTATTTAATTAGGAAACACAATGAGCAATTGACTGTGTTTAAGTCTTCCCCCCTTAAAAAAGACACAGCTTAGAGACATCTTAGTGCACCATATTAAGAAAGTGCAGTATATTGTTTATTAAAGGAAGTAGTCTCTGATGATACTGAAAAAGAGAAAAGACAAGGATATTGAATGGCTGCTGTAGTAAAATCTCTCCATGTCAAAACAGCATCTCTTTCGGGCATCTGTATCTCACTCTGACTTGTCCAGGCCTTAACCTTCTAGTTTCCTTTAGCTGCTTCTCTCTCACTGCATGCAGAGTCCTGTCTTACTGCAACATTCTGAACTTGCAGTCCCACCTGTGAATGGATCTAGACTTAAAAACACATTCTGGGTATATTTGTGACACCAAGGAAATCTTTCTCTCCTCATGTACCCAGCTAGATGAGAACTGGAGGCTGAGTAGCTACATTATTCATAAATTTGATAGGCTGTTCTGTGTTTTAATTCTCTTTCCATTAAAACACACCTCCAAAATATCCATCTTCAAAGAAATGACTGGGTTTTTTCACCCTGAATAAAATGTTTAAGAATTTTTTTTCTATTTTCCTTTATATATTGAATTATATGTTTCAACTATGCAGAATATCCTGGTTAATGAAATTTAMATCAGATGTTTGCTAATTTGCAAAGTGGGCCTTCTTAGGATATCATACATTAGAATCATTGAATTTGGTCATTGGATTATTGGCCTCTGTCTTTCACAGTCAGATCTGAAAATGCTGGGAAGAAACTAAAAATATACATCACTATATCTTTTATTGCATAATATTTTAGAATTATCTCACAAGCATAAGTGCCTGCTTTTGTTGTAATTCAAAAAATTGCAAAAATGGACTGCATTTCTTCCAGCTGCAAGTCTGCACCCCCCCCCTTAATTGCAGATGAGAGGGAAAAGCAACAATGCTATAGAATTGGTAAGTGATCTGATCAACTTCTGCCAGGTGTCCTGTGAGAACATGCAGTACAGTTTCCAGCACGTTCTTCAGTGCTTTGCTTATGAGCTACCCTCTGCTATCAAAAAAGTTGGGCTTGGAAAAGCTTTCCCTTCCTGACAAACAATTAAATACACCCAAATGGGGCTTGTGGGAAATGCTGGACATTAATTCCTTCAGAAAAGCAGAAGAAACGGGTATATATATATATATATATTTTTTTTTTTTTTCCCAGAAAAAAAATAGTATTTTTGCTTACAATGGCAAATGAAAATTATTTCAACCTTTGCAAAATTCAGTGAAGATACTAATGATGGCAGGGCTGACCTGGAAGAGAGACTGGACAGAGCTAAAGAATAAAGTAGGTATTTATTGAAAGGCTTTTAGGATACACCTTGGGCAGGACAGGAGCCTGACCAGGGCTGCACCCAGGGTGGACTAAGAATGGTCACAAAATGGCTGACCAGTCACAAAGTCTCACTTTTGTAAGTTTTGGTCCATTTTTATATTGGGGTTTAATTGTCCAATTACAGCTTCAGGTAATGTGTGGTCTCATCCTTCTTGTTTCTCTCTTTGGTCCACTGTTGTTTATGATTTTGGGCCTAAAAACTTGTACTCGTTGCCCTTGGTCTTCAGCAGGAAAAGGATTTGCTTTGCCTCCCTACCCTGTGAAGAGAGCTTATTGACACTTGATATGAAGCTCAGAACTACACCCCTAGGCAGCACAGAATCTGAAAAACATGAAAGCTAAAACTTGAGGCATCACTAAGGAACCACATTTTGTTTCAATGTTTTGTTGGGCTATTGATGACTGAAAGCTACTGTGTAGAGAGATGAGGAACTGCTGAAAGTCGATCAGTGTGGCCGTGGAGCAAAGACATTTTGTGCTCAGTGAAGAAAGGCCAACACAGAAAACTACACAGAGAGCTTGGATTTGCCAAAATCTAGCAATTTTAGGAAGGTCCTTATCCAGCAACTTGATTTAGTTTGGTTTGACTAGTTAATTTTGCATTCTTTTTTGTCAGTGTTCTGATTCAGTTAACGACCTTGTAATTCTCTTAACTGTAAGAGGAAAATTATGAAAATTTAATATTTAGTATATAAATTTAAATTTATTATTTAGTTTGTGACTTAGTGTATTCAATGCAATTAACAGTAAAGGGATGAATGAGTAAACTGAAAGAGTAAAAAGTTAAATACTATCGATGTATTAAGCAACATGACAGAAAAATTGCTTTTCAGCTCCAAATTCAGAAAAACTCTTTGGGAGCTAACATATGTCATGAGAAAGATTCACCTGCTACAGTAGGATATTAAAGAACCTTGATGATCTTTTTGAAGAAATACTTGCTATCCTCATCCTTGAAATGTAGCCGCTGTGGGTGTTTAATGAATGTTTCATTTTTCTTCAACATTCTTTTGCAGTAGCAGCCTTTATTCAGAAAAAATTGCCAGATAGAAAGTGTGGAGTAAGGACACAACAAGAACAAAAATGTGAGGATATAAACCTTACAGGAAATGCTGTTTTTCATGCCACCATCATTTTCAATATATCAAAAGAGAATACTAAGAAGAAATAAAAGACAAAAATATTTTCTCCATAGACAACCACAATTCTGCATCTAGACAACCACAACTCTGGTTGTCAAGCAGCTGTGGCAAATAGAAAATTAAATGTAAGATCAATGCTTCCCCTTCTCAAACCCTAGGACTGACATGATTACTGCAGGCTTGCTTTAGGGAGGTATACATATTCAGTACTCTTAATCCTGTGTTGAAGCTAAAATGCCCTTGGGGATATTTCCTGTGAGATCAGGCAATGTTGTATACTGAAAGGAAACACTGACTGGCTCATACAAAACCTTTTACTCTGCTGTCATAAATACTTGTCTTCATCTTTGCTGTCCACAGAGAACATCTAAAAGGAAAATTCCTGCCATTCTCTTTGTCTCACCCCTAACCAAAAGCCGTGGTTCAGTAGTGATTTCAGTGGAGATTTTTAAGGACTTGTATCTAAGGCAAGCAGAGCAGGAACATCACCACTGCATATCACACTTTGGACATTTTGATTAATCTCCCTGTTGGACTGAATTTTTTTCCTGTTGAGAAGAATCAAGGATCACTCTACCAAGCAAATAATTCTGGCCAACAAGTGAGGTGCAGAAATAAGAAATAAGGATCTTCGATGCAGAAAAAAAATGAGGAACCTGACTTCTTCAAAGTGCTTATGTTTCACTGGAGGATTATTGAAGGAAATATAAGTTACTGCAGAATTATGAGCAAGGTAAAGACCACTAAAATGGATGTAGTCATAAAGTTTCTTCTGGTTATATTCATGCCTTGACAAGTCACCCACTGGTCACTGGCACCTGGGAATTACATCTTGTCATTCTATCTCAGTTTTTTCACACACAGCACAGCAATGCTCAGATTTTTTTCACACACCTAAATCAGTGCAATACAAGCAGTGCTGGGCAAGGTTGTGTGGTGCACATTAAGTGTCTGCTTTGAAAGCCAGACAACTGCAGCTTGGTCATTCCTACTAATGGCAGTCTCTGAGAGGCTCACACAAAGTGCTTCTGGAGTGAAACACTTCCATCCCTGCTCCTCAGCAACAATAACTATTAAATTGTACAAACAGAATCTATTAAATTGCCTGCAATTTTGATTTATCCAGTCAAAGAATTTACCTGATCAGATGCACTGCCCTCAAACTCCTTTGGGTTATCACTCTCCTGGGATGTGTGCTTYAAAAGCTAAGCAGTCTTGTAGATGCTAAAACATTCTCTGGTACAAATGTTAGACTTAACCCCGCTCTAGTTTACAGCAGAATCCTTTTCTTTATTGAAACTGGCACAACATTTGCCTTCACTCTAATTCTCTGCTATCATGCATGTACAGTATGCTAGTCTTCTGTGTAATCTATGTATCACTCTGGAGGTGTATTCTATGCAGTCATGTAATTCCTTCTGTGTCAAAAAATAAGGGTATGCTAAAAGGATGTACAATCAAAAAACAAAGCAAATTTTTTTCCTAGACAATTACAGTGAACTGAGTTACATGTCCCAACTTTTGCTTTGAGTGTGTATTCAAAATGTGTTGAAGATAATTCAGTTACCTGCAGTTTGTGTCTCTCTGGCCTATTATGTCTTCTCATGTAGTCCTTGGATAAAATGGATTTTTGTACAGGCTAGCCATCTGAGTAAATATCTTTGTTATACTTGTAGTAATGAACAGGGCCTACAACATGGCAAATTTTATTTAAATATTGACTTTGATATAGAGAATAGCATGTTTTGATTTAGCTGAACATTCCAAATGCATAATATTTCATATTCAGAATAGTGCACAGAATGTACCTTTCTTTGCAAATCTAGCTAAAAGTTGTTAAAATATTATTYGAACTGTACCAGTCTAAAAATAGTTATTTCACTTGAGACTGATACTTTATTCAAACAGCACATAAAATTAAATCAACTCACTAGTAATATTTAAAAATATTTTATTGCCAGCTGTTTGAGAATGCTTTTTAGAGGACAGCAAAGCAGAAAGCTGTGAAACTGCACACTGCATTTGTGGCACCCTTCCTGCCAGAATTAAACAAGTCCTCTTTCTGTCCTGCATTGTGTTTTTATGGAGTCACATCAGAGATGAGGTGACATACAAAGAAGTTGGCTTAAGACGTGATTTGCATTTCAATGAGTGACTTCCCACAAAGCACTGTGATGCTGACTGCAGTACGCAGCAGTTCACATGGAAAGCATAGGATATTGCTGTACTGCAAGTAACTTGTGGTTACAGCAATTATAAATAGGTTATGCAAAATGAGGGCATTGTATTATTTATACCTGTGCATTTCATCTTGCAATGTAAAAGTAGGGGCACAAACATTCCTACACTAAATCTTTTGTTTCTCAAAGATACTCAAGCAGCAGATGCATTATTAGACGTACAGGCTTGCTCTGTGGTTCTTTAAAGATACACAAAAGTTCTGTTGTAGCATTTTATACCACTGAGGTAAGTAAGATTGTACATGTGTAACAATAGGTACTACATATCTTAAATGTCTTGTTTGCTTTAGGAAAGCTAAAATTAATGCCTTGAGAGCAAAGAGAGGTCTACATGTCTTAGCTGTCTTGTTTGCTTTAGGAAAGCTAAAATTAATGCCTTGAGAGCAAAGAGAGGTTTTTTGTTTTGCTAGAGTATTTTAATGGCCTCTGTGATCTCTGGGATTCAGTGATTTAATATTTTCACATATTGTTTTTTCCATCTGGCTTCTGTCTCAGTAGAATATAGTCTCTATTTACTACTGTATGTTCTTGGAGTCTGCTACCGTCAAAGCAAGAGCCCGGTCAGAGCTCAAAACCTTATCTAGATCATTCTCGCCATCTAAAATGGCACTGCAGACATGGCATACAACAAGAAGATGCATAGCAAGATCTGGGGCASAAAACAACCAAGTAACCTGCAAGAATCTGCTTATTCCTGAGAGTTTTACCCCATCTGCAAACTCAGCTAGGATAAGGTTGCACCTGTGTTCTCAGATACCCACAAGGCAGTACAGAACACAAAGTGTTAGAGAGATGATTTTTTATTTCTTCAACAATCATTTGGCAATTCCATGAAGCAAGGACCAAATTCATGTGACTTTGGGTCATATATACCTTGGGTGTATAGGAACTGCAACACCAGAGTGGGGAAATTTTCAGAAGAGGTATACAGTGATAAAGATATTTCAGCTTGTCTCTCTTATTAGAAGGACAGATCATGTGTGAACTTGTGGAAGACTAATGTTCTCTGCTGATCCAGGTGAGTTTCTGGTTTTGCTAAAACTCTTGTGGAAGGAGGAACACTAAGACTCAGGATCTTAACTTGCAATATAAATTAAACTCTAATATCCTAAGGCACAGTCAAGATTGAAAGTGAGACGTTTACAGACTTCTCATAGCATAAAGAGAGCCTAAAATGATGAAATGCTAGATCATCAATCTTCTTTATTGTCTTAAATCATTCATTTTGTTGGTAAGTTGGTTTGAGAGAAAGGCCAGCATCTAGCAACAGTTTCATTTCACTGCTGCCATAGCTTAACTTTTCTTTTACAATGAAAAGAATTGCAATAACATGCTCTTTTCTAGGCACCCAGAGGTAAACCTGAAAGCTACAGTCAGATCTGTATGTAGGTTAATCCTCATTTTCTTGGGAAAATCTAAATTAGATAGTCCCAGATATATATATAGGATAGGGTCTGACAAAAGTATTGATCAGTGCTAACCCCTAAGAACAGGTGCCACACGATGATTTAGTAAAAACACATTACAATGAAGTCACGCTGCCCTAGGAGAGCACAGAACCAGCTTTTATAAGTAACTTCGGCATTAAATAAAATGATGTAAAATCAAATTCTAAATTAAATTACTAGTTTACATAGCCTGATAGTTCACAGATTTGTAAGTAATAAAATGCCTGTCACCCACATTGCTAACCCATTTTTATTAAATGCTAAGAGAATTTTTTACTTTGCCTCTGGTCACAACAATATTAGTCATGACATAAAGCATAAGAAGTGAATTTTTCTCTTTTTGAGTGTGGTAAAGTTGTTGCTTGTCAGATAGCTATGCAGCTTGGAAGTTGTTTGACACAGACAAACTGATCCAACTTCAGTAATAAGCTGGATTTACTGCCTGTTTTTCTTGAAAATGTAAGTATTTAAAACCATTATTTAATAGTGAGTTGGGCTTAGAAGTCAAAATATTTATTGAGGGAATATGAATCAGGACCATAGCACTTTTTCTCTCTTAGGTCATAATGCTTTTTTTTTTCATTTCAAACCTCGTTAGTAAACATTAGCAAACACTCCAAATCCTCCTACCTTAAATTACATTAGATAATATTACTTACTTATTTTAAAACATAATAATATGATAGACTATTGGGTGACACATTTTAGCATGTTCTTCACCAGGACTAACAAGAGCATATTATACACATTCATATGTAATGTATTTCTTGATACACTTCACTACTGTAGTAAATCTAGTAAATCTATTTATTTTCAACATCTCAAAGTATAACATCTCTAGTAAAATGTCTAATGCACTTGACATTGTTGATATGGCTTCATAAGTTTTGTATAATCTGGTTAAGTAGAAAGCATCTCTGTTGCTCTGCGTTGAGAGGCTGCAATGAATCCAGAGGAATATTTTAGCACTGATTTTATTTAGTGAGATATAGCTTCATCTCATGTTGGCAGAAATTCATTTTGTAGATATTTATGTGGTAACCCATAAGTGGAAATAAAAAACTGCAATAAAACTCTAAGCTGATTTATATATCCTAACTAAAAAGTTGATTCAATATCACATTCATATACATTTGTGTTATGATCTGATTATTAGAGATGCCTCTACCCAAATTAAGATGCAACTGAGACCATATGCCCTAGTTAATAGGAGGTATTTCATTTAACAGTAAATGTGAGCAAGAGAGAAAGAAATAGAAAAGAGAGGAGCTGGAGATGGGGGAGGAGAAGGAGAATAAGACAGACAAATAATCACTACCCTGTGGATCCAGCAGTGTCCCATAGATCCTCTTCTGGTCTTCTCTGTGGTGGGGTCCCACGAAACACAGATTTCAGTGGGTTAATAATGGTACCTCAGGTATCTGTGGTACCTCCCTGGGTGGGGGAGGGGGGAAGTTTTACCCTGTGTTTTGCAACAAACTCTGGATCTATTGCAGCACTAGATCACGTGCAGTCCTCTGGTGTAGGGCCTGAAGAATGGCCATGGGGCACTTCAGGGCTCTCTGATGGCTTATGACACTTTCTAGGACATGACAGATTCCTCTCATGCCTCAAGTGTCCGTGTGTGTGTCACCTTCCCAGGGGAGGGCTGGGGGGCACTTTTACACCTGAGCCAGCTTGTGTGAGGGAGGACTCCCAGCAGGGTCTCCTGCTTGTCTGACTTGTAGCCTCTGGAGGTGGTGTTCACCCCCTCTGTACCAGAGGTTCACCATCGCACCCCAAAAAACTCTCCTCCTGCTCATTTTGTGGGGGGAAGAGTGTACAAACCTGGCCTCAGCAAATGGGTCTGTGCATTAAGGCATTCCCTGCCTCATCGAGACAGAGATGATTTTCAGGACATCTGCTGGGTTTGGCTTTCTTGTGGATACATTCTTCTCCCTCAGCCTTGTTTGCTTCTCCTTAGACTGGAGATAATTGGACAATAGTGTCACCTTTTTCTTATATTGTGTTCAGGAGGCATTTTCGAGGGGGCCTTTGGTGTTTGCAGATGAACTGTTACTTCTTTGCACAGTTTGCTACAGTGAGGAAAGTCTTTTGGTGATTTTAACAATGTTTGAGCCAGTAGCAATTTCAGATTCTCATAGTTTGATAAAAAATAATTATTAGTAAATTTGACAAGAGACTATTATTTATGTATGCTTTCTTTCTATATAAAAAATTTCAAAAACATTCACTAATTTTCTTTACTGTTACAATAGTGAGGAATAATGAACTGCTGGTGATACTTTAAAAACTTAAACTTTTGTTTTGGTGCAAACTTGACCAAGTATTAAAAGGCAACATGAACACTGGTAGAGATTAACTTCTAGTTCTGAATTATTCATACTAGTATGATTAACTSTCAGGTGTTGCTCTAATACAGTCTCTTTTAAGTTTGTTCTTGCTATCACAGTGGTGACAGGTCGTAGATGAATCTCTTGATCAATTTCTGAGCCTATTTTGAAGGCAAAGTAGAAAATAAGAACTTAATCAGCAGAAATATCTGACTGTGCTTCTCTCCTCTCTTTCTTCATACTCCTGCTTGTCAGGGGGTGGATACTGGCTTATGAAGTCAAAAAGCTCAGAGGATGGGTAAGGAGCTGTAATGGAGTGGCAGATTGTTCAGCACTTTAGCAGCTCTTCTTCTCAGGAACATAACTTCTAACAACTCATATTATTAKCCTCACTCACTGTGGACTTGCCTGGTTTTTTTTTAATTTTTCTCAGTGTTCTTGTTCCTCTATATCTGGCAACATCAAACATTTGGTTTGCAGCTAACTGTTTTTGTCTTTGTGAACCTTTACTCCTGTCAGCCTCTACATGCTATTTGTTCACCCACTCCTAATAAAAAAATACAGTCTGAGTGTAGCATGATGCACTTTTTAATTAACCCAGTGTAGCTCTATTTTACATGTGAACATGTAAAAATTGTATATTTCTCTAGAGCTCACATCACAAATGTCCTAGTTCAAATTTGTCTTTCTTCTTTGAGACAAACCCTTTCTGAGTAATTTGTATAAAAATATAATGAAATTATTATTGCATTTGAAATTGTTATTATTGTGATTAAATTGTGTGAATACCTTGCATTAAACTCATGTGGAATTTAATACAAATATGAATCAGCAAGGTAAAAATTTAGGTTGAAACAAAACAAAACGTGTTTCCCCTTATTTTGAGAAATAAAACTTTGAAGTTTTGACAAGGATTGGCATTTATTAAAGCTAGATAATGTTCTTATTCTGGAATATAAATTAATTTATATTTGGTAAAGAGAAACGCCTCGATTTTCATATGTACTCTGTTGTAGAAGTTAGAATATTTTCAGACATTGCAGACAAGGGACAATATCCATTTTAGCACAGGTCTTCTTTGTATTTCTAGACTTTCCAGATTCCTTAATAAAGAAGATAAGGTTAATAAATTACCTTTATCAAGAAGAACAAAACATCTGCCTGTCAAGTTGCTCCATCTTGAATGTTGGTGGGGTTAGTCTGTGAGTTTTGTGATCAGGTACACGGGGAGGGTAAAATAATATGTTTACACAGAGGAGGCAAACTAAAATCACCCAAATCCTCACTTCTTTCATTTTTCAGATTCTGAGCATTTGTATTTACAATACTGTGTTCTCTTTAACAGTGTTTTGTGTGTCACTTCCTGTTTCTTTTCTAAAAAGAAAGCTGAAAAAAATGCTAGAAATTTTATGGAAATTTGATGCTCATATTGAAAGCCATCTGTTATCTGTAGATGCCTGCCAGCTGAGCTGACACCATAACTGAAGTCAGTGGTAAGCTATTCTCTACCACTTAAAAGTGAACCCTTTCCTCTCAGGTTTCATTAAAGGGGCCTAGAATTCCTCTCTTGTCCTGTCCCTACTCTTGCCCTCAGCCTGTTTCTTTTCTATCTTATTCTGGAACTTTTAATACCTTGTCCCTTTTTTGCACTGCTTTCCTCAACTCCTTTTTTTCAGTGTTCTACTACCYTCCCCGCCCTCGGGGACAGCCCTGTAGCAAGTCACACTGCTTCTCCTTCTTTGGCTCTTGAGAACATAATTTTGCTGTGGACCTGGCAGTGTTATGTTTATGGCTGGAGCAGATGGTCTTAAGAGTCTTCTCCAACCTAAATGATTTGGGGATTCTAATCCATTATTGTTCCCATGTCAGCTCCCAGCATGGGCCTTCTCCAGAATACCAGCTCCACTTTGTAGTGTCAATGATCTCTTATTGGCCAGCCACTAGTATTTCAACAGGAAAGGGATTTTAGCTTCTCTTCATCAGCACTTTATGGTGTAGTTTTCCCTGAGTAAAACAYTGTACTACAGCAGATAACGTCCTATTTCAGCACAAAAAGATTTGAAGGTTTTTTCCCAGATTATATACAGTTTAAAGAAGTCTTCAAGAAGGTGTTTTGAGCAGACTTACTAAGCAGAGTGGTACCAAGTGGGGCATGGTGGGTTATCTGGGCACTGTGTTGCTCCAGTGGCACCAGACAACTCCAGATTAGTTTCTGTTTAAATGAGATGTTTTCTCTCCATGCCTTTTCTATCCATGCAGCAATTTAAAGCTAAGCACACTGATGATCTCAGCTGTCTCTATAGAGATAATGTCTCTATTATTAATGACTGATCTATGAGCAAGTTCAGGATGTTTTGACTGGTTATGGATGTTTCACCAGGACAGTTGTTTTCCCAGAAACTTGTATGCAGCTTCAATAATGAAACACAAAGCAAACTGTGCAAAAGGTCAAGTCAATGAATACTTGCAATATAACCTGACAGACTTTACTGACTAGAAGTTACTCTTCCCACAGTTGTGTATCTTAGGCAAGTGAGTATATCAGTGTCTGAACCATTTAAAGTTTGGTAACCAAGTACCAAATCATACTTGGTCTCCAGGGGCTGCTCATATAGTCTCAAAAGATAAACTAGACCTGCTTTTCACTTCCAGGATTGTTTGTTTAGTGACATTTCCAAAACAGACCACATTGGGAAAATCATCTGACACTTAAAAGTAAATGGTGGCTTCCCTCAGAAGCCTTTGAAATAAAGAATGACTCCAAGTAAATGAGTATGTGTATGTGCACATTTATAAACTCATCTATTAGATAAATTTTAAACCATGGAAATGCTTGTAGTTATCAGGATTATGAATCTTTAGATTGCATATAGTAATGTTGTTTTACATAATACTTTTAATCTTTAATTAGCATAAATGCATTCTGAATCAAATAAAAAAACCCATTTAATTAATCATCATAACTCCCCTGGTGTGTTTATGTTCTGAACTGAATTTTCTTTTTTTTTTCTCACCCCTATAATTTCTAGTCTCTCTTCCTATGCAACAGCTGTACATATGAACTTCCATTAACAGTAGCCCTAATGCTGAGGAAACAAAATTACAAGCTGAATAACTAAAACAAATAGTACTTTTACATAAAGCAGGGCAGTGCTTATCCTAATTATGGGGTCATTTCTTTACTGCCTGATGAAGAGAGTGATTACTAGGCATTTGTGTAAATGCTTACAGATCATTGATGTTTTATCTTTTAGCTGCCACCATTACCCTTGCCAGTGTTCACTTAAAAATAATGAGCTCATATAATTCAGCATCACAAAGTGCAAATAACAAAAGGACCATACTTTTTCAAACAATACAAGTGTTAAGGACATTCATGTCAATGACTGAGAAAATATGTACAAATAATGAATTTTCTTTTTTGTACATATACGTTTGTGTGGGTGYCCAAACAGGGGTGCCTTTTAAATTAAAAAAAAAATTTAGCCGGCTACATATTCCCTTAAAAAACCATTTTGTTTGGAAAAAGTCTTGGAGAATTAAATACTTCACTCCTATTAATTGTAGATATGCCAGGTAAAAAATAAGTTTAGTCTTACTGTTGCATTTACTTTTAACACAGAACCAGAAGGATTATATATATTTGCTATGCAAAACACAAGATATAAATCGTAATTATTAAGTATATCTTCAGTCCTTGCATTTAATGTGCCCACATTCTGGTGTGGTGCTGTGGTGGAGAGCCATTCGTGCTGTGTTTCTGTCCTCTGGGATGGGTCCTGGCCAATGTCTGCAGCAGGCTGGGAGCTCTGACCTGCCCTGGGGCCCAGCCACCAAACCCACAGCAGAGGGGATCCCCTCAGACTCTGGCCAAGACAAGTGAGGCCCTGGACATCTCTGTGTGAGAAACACAGATATTTTTAACGTTGATGTTAGCAGGCCTATAAGCAAACGTTTTGTTAAACCATTTTGGTCTATTTTGAAGGTTTTTTTCAATATTTGAAGCTACAAAAATATACAGAACCACTAAGCAGACTTGTTTCTGCTGAATTCCTTGGATTTTATATCAGAAGATGTCAGAAGATGTTCAGTTAATTCAAAGGGTCAGCTTCTTTTCATTTAGATGGTCATGCTACTTTCACTTCCTTCTGAGGGACAGCAAGAGACCTGGAAACTCTTAACCATTAAAGCTCAAATATTGTCCAGTTCAGCACATTGTGCTATACTGAAGAGGCAGACAGCAAACAGGCAGCTTGGACTACAGCTAATTTTGCTTCCTTSTGTATCCCGCTCCTTGTGGAGTACAGTGCCTCTGTTTCCACATTACCAGCTGTGCTTCACTCAGGCTGACCCAGAAGTGAACAGTTCACACTCCAGCCTCTTGCAGGTGGCTTTTTCCAGTGGGAGCAGGTCTTGGAGGGCACACAGAATGGTCAGTTTTACAAGTTACAGTCACAATGAAAGGCAGAGCTAAGAGAGACGCTAACCCAGCAGGTAAACAGGCTTTCTCCTTGTGCATTCTTCTCTCTGCCATTGTGTAACTCCCTGGGTGCTTTATCTTCACAGGGGTTTATCTAACCCCTAACAGCTCTATCTTCTTTCTCAGCCACAGAACAATAATGATGCTGTTGAGTCTACTAATCAGAGTAACTGCTAATATTGTAATTTAGTAGCAACTTTTTTAAATCTCTGGTTGGTAATGACTGAACAACCTGTTACTTAATTCTGGTTAGTAAAAACAGTGTAAGTCATTAGAATGTTTATTCCTTTACACACRAGAGTTTATTTCAGATGTACTGTGAGGTGATTTGAAAGCAGTATAAAGTGCTTTAAAGCTCATTAGATTTAGAGAAGAGTTAAATAGCTTTATTAACACAAAGTCAGGATTAAACAGTGAATTCCTTACCTGCAACAGTAAAGTCTGTAGGAAGAGATCAGAATAATGAATTTTTCAAATGCATATAGGTCTAGTTCCACAGTGCTGGGTGTTGAAACAAAGTTTTGGGTTTATGMTTCGTGTCAGATATTTCAACTATTGTGAGAACATTCTCAAAGTTAAGCCACAGAAAAGTAAGAATAAGTACTTAATACTTGGAACATATGKTAATTCAGTTCATGATCTAGAGTCATCACTTTGCTGTTTAAGTTTCTCAAATAAAACTTGACTATATTTCAGACCACTAACTTCACCCCTTCAACTTCAATCCTCATTTCTTTCAAATTGCTATCTGTCCAATCTCCCTGACCTACATAGAGATTGTGCTTGTTTTTAATTAGAATATCTTGAAAAGTCAGTGTCCTGGTTTAGGACAAGTTTGTGAGAAAATCCCTGAATGASGTCCCTCTGGGAAGCAAACCCAAATGGCCCCTACTCCCAACTGGTCTGGGCAAAGGACTTCCTCGGCCAAAAGTGGAAAGAACTATTTATTTAACAAAGTGTCCACAAGCATGAAGAATGTATAATTTGAAACGATAGAACCTTTCATTGTTCTTAAGTGAGATGGTAAATTGAGAAAGTCCTGCTGTGGTTGTAGCTTAGCTTGCTCAGTCTCTTATCAGTCCTTCCAGAGGCCCAGGCCGCGGTGGGCCGCAGGTGCCAGCTCCCGGTGCTCCTCTGGGTATTTCAGTCCAGACCAGGTTTAAACAGTACTGAGAAAAAGAAAAAACAAC
The DNA here is from genome assembly GCA_003546035.1 of Mixornis gularis. Lineage (NCBI taxonomy): Eukaryota > Metazoa > Chordata > Aves > Passeriformes > Timaliidae > Mixornis > Mixornis gularis. The sequence goes on along the minus strand of QVAJ01000041.1, from coordinate 2,992,155 downwards.
AGTCCAGAGAGCTTCTCTGCCTCAGCCAGCTAAAACTACRAGTAAATCAGGTCTCTGTGTCACTGTCCATGCCTCAGACAAGCACAGTCCAGGAGCAGGAAGGAGGAGTTCCAGGAGCAGAGGAGTCAATGCTGCTTTCAAAACAAACTCCGCTTGTCTTCTTTCTGCCTCTTAGCTCTCAGAACTGATCTCACATCAGTGATTCTCTCTCCYCAGCATCCTGCTTCATGAGTCCCTGCTTCATGCTCCTCAAGGTTACTCCTCCATGATAATCCTCCCCTCAACACCTAACCCTCTCTTTTATCTCACTCATCCTTATTGGATATAGCTGTTACTCGTCAGGAGCAAGGCTGTATTGGTTAATTAACACAGCTGCTACTTATCAGAGGTTACTTAGTCTTAAAGGTGCAGAACTGAACATACAGCATAARCAGAATAGGCAATTGAGGATACWAGCATCAAAAAGTGACCCCAGRACAGTCAGGTAAAAATTGTAGAGATTTGCTGAGAATTGTGCCTGTTGTACCCTGAGTATGCTGAATACCTCCCACAGTTTGTACAAGCTTGTGAAAGGGAACAAGAATTTATTCATTTGTATCAAGTAGTACTGGTGAGGCATCAATCCTAAGTATACATAGTCTCCTACAATGGATGGTCAGAAACTCGTGTGGCAAGTGAGGGAGGAATCATGGCTCGCTCTTGCTCAGTCTGTATCTGTGCATGCCTGCCTGTGTGCACAATTTTATCTACAAGCACTGTTTCAAGCATTTGTAAAYATTAAATATTACTGCCTGAGCCTGTACAAGTGATTATCAGCTCTTCACCTACCACATCTACTAAAAATACTTGACCACAGGAAAAAATTGAGAGAATAAACAGACTGTAGAGGGTTTGAACTTGACAAAAATATGTCAAGGTACAAACATTAGATTTAATTTTAGTTCCCTGGAAACCCTAGCTTTGTAAATGGTTTGAACATGAATGGTTTGAATGGTTTGAACCAGCATAACACTGGTCTCTTTTCAAAGTAGAAAGGTGAGATCCGGCTGAAGCACGATGCACTTCTAGTGACTAAGATTCATTTCTGCTTCTTCCCTGTGATGACATTCACCAAAACAAATGTATTGCTTATGTGTAGTTTCACAATTTGCAGGGGATTTACAACTGTGCTGTTAAACTAAACCAAGTTCTAGTTCATTACCTTGCCAGCACCAACCTTTTCATCACAAAGAACTCCAAAGATTTCAGTCAGAAGCATGTGAACACAGCTGAATTGCTTACAGATGAGGCATTCCTACTTGCACCTCACAGCTCAGTAGGGTCAAAGTTAAGGAAACATTTATGTTTTTCTTTTTTCCAGTTTTCCTTTCTTTCTTTTCAGATCTTGAGCTATGCTTAAATCTGTACTCTGGAAAGAAGGACTCTTCAGTCTTAAATACAGTTTTCCAGAAAGTTGTCAGATCTTTAAATAACATTTCACTGAAAATCAAACTGGTGACAGTGAGAAATTCAATTTAAATAATATAACAGCAAATGACTTTATACAATCTCGATKAATTGTTTGTACAGTGACATAAAAATATAATTTTGTATTTTCAGAATTCTCTCAGGATGCTTAAAAAATCCAGGATATTTTTGTGGCTTTTTCTGTGCTTGTAGCCCTGATTCRTGCCTGAGATGTTTTGGTTTTCTGAAACACTTTTCCAGGGAATTTTCTGTAAACAAGAGAAGTGTTTTTGTAACTGYACCTATGTTTACATTCTTTACATTCTTTCCCTAGGAGGGACTTCTTGATGTCCCTCTGGTCTGACCAATGTGATTGAAGAGGTTTGTATTCTTGTCACCRATCAAATTGGTCTGTGTAAAAAAGTATGTAGAAGAAACACATCCCAAGAATAAATRWGTCATTTTCAGCCTTCTAAAGTCAGAGTCTTGTGTTGTTGTAGTATAAAACAGTGTCGTGTGCTCYGGGGTTCAGTTTAATTATTAGAGAGACACAGAGTACTTTTTCTACTAATAAAGAATTTAGAATTAGTTAAAGATAAGAATTAGTTTTGAAGGTCTTTTTGTTATTGAAGAATACAAAAGGAAGGAAATGTGCCCTAGACCTCATGTTCCCCACTGTTCTCTGTAATACTGAGCAACTTCTGTCTGGTTTTAATTTATCAATTACTACTGACTATTTTCATACAAATTTATTAATGCTGAGTTATCTTATAGTTCATCTAACACCAAGTTTTTTAATTCTAATACGCTGAAAAACTGTGTAAATGGCCACACTTCTTCAGGATCAAACACATTTTCTCTCTAATTTTAAGCCAGCTAAAGAGTATTGCTTTATTTAATTGAAACCTCAGGTTGTGACTCTGAAGTATAATTTCTCTTTTCACTTCAGAACTGCTTACCATTTATAATGTGCAATTTTGTGTCTCAGTTATGAAATATTYTTGTCTAAATAAATGGCTGTCTACAAGAACTTATTTGAAGCTGGTTCCCATAGAAACAATTGAGGGGGAACTCATGCTTTTTCCACAGAAGTCTGTTGTTTTTGTTTAAGAGAAACAATCATCTCTACTGATTGCTGCCTRCAGCTGGATAAATGTCAATGTTGTTCTCTGGTCCATGTCCCAGTGGGTCCCCTGCAACACTGCATTCACAGATCCCCCTGGCAGGCTGTCCCAGCTCTCAAGGTTTAAACAAAAGGGTTGCAGTTAGGGCTCCAGCAGGACTTGGTTGTTGAATAATCTTCATGGTGAGTCCCTGCAAATGGAGCCTTGTCATCCTGTTAGAACGGGCATCTAAGGTTAAAAGCAAGGTGCATGTTTTAGAACAAAGAGGTGAGCCAAGCAGGGGCTTGGACACTGCCATGCCCTGGTGTTAAGACGAACCCTTCAGCTCTTCTCCTGGGCTTCAGGCTGGTTGCTTGCACCACAAACAAACCAGCAGTTCTCCAGCACACCAGCAGCTGGACTTAAAACCTGGCAGTTGTGTTGGGCTCCTTCAGGCCACATTGTGCTCCAAAACATTCACCAGGCTTCTGCTGGAAGTGAGTCCAAGAGCAAGGAGGCCAACTTCTGCTTCTGCACAGACCTGAATGGAAACCAGGGTAACACCAGACCAAGGCTGCAGCTGTTCAGGTCTTCCATAACTTCTCTCTCTTTTCCTTCCACTTCCTCAAGAGTTTAATCAATTAAAAATATGAAGAGAGTCCTTTGTCACCTGATGTGGCAGGACATTCCCCTYTGCCACAGGAGAGCTTACCTGTCCTGTCTATCAGCTGGTGTGACAGCTCAGGGCATCTGTCCCCTCTRATTGGTGAGACTACCTGGACAGATGTCTAGTAATGACTTATCTCTGGCACCAGGGAGGTGGCCTTCCCAGTTGCCAATAAACATCTTGCCTTGAGAACAAGACTGAAGAATGATAAGCCTTGAATTTCTGACTGACAGACACTTTGCTCTACTTTACAAATTAYAAAAGCTACACAAAACTCACAAGCAGAGGTTTTCTGTACATTCCCTGGAAATGTGTAGGGCTTTTCCCTGAAGCTGGGACACAAACTTCATGGTTACTCTCCTTTACSTGAATGAAAAGACACTGTGTGTACCCCACCATCAATTCAGTGGTAAGTTACATTGACTCCTAATCTATACTATTTCTTTGTTAGTTATAATATAGGTACCTTTATGTGCAGTATTTTATGTAAATCTACAAGTACTTGTTTTAACCTGTGTAGTTAGTAAATATGTTTAAGGCCTGTTGTCTGTTAGTCTTCTGTCTATTCAATAAATCTCATTTTATAATACACTCGATTTGCCATTTTTAAGAACTTGCGTGCAAGGGAAGTTTAGATGTGCGTCATTTAAGCTGCTGCCAAAAATCTGAACCTGAGGCAGAGGTTGTCTAACTCTTTCACTAGATACGTAATACCTGGAAAAGCTGGACATTGTGGTTTTGAGCACAAATAACATATTTTATCTCAGAATTTCTCACTATCAAACTCCAGTGTTAAAAGGAATTTTTAATACATCGTTGTAAAGAGGGAAAATATCTCATTTGGTCAGTCTAAACTGCTTTACTGATTCAGGCAAAGAGTTCAGTTCTTGAGTGTCTGTGCAACAAATACATTTCCTATCTTCACTTCTGTCTTTTAAAACCTCTAGTTTTAAACTAACTACAAGTTATCTAGTTTGATAACTTGTGTAATGTTTATTTCCTTAWCACAAAGACCTGCATCACTTTTGTGCCTGAGTCGAGAACTCTTTCTCTACCAGTTACTTGAAACTCTTCTAGGAAAGGGCCTATTAATTCAAGAATTATCACTTGAAGGATAAATATATTTTTATGGTAGTCAGTAAAGAATAATTCTTAAAACAAGTAGAGACTATTAATATCTCACGTATATGATTAGAGAAAAAAGTAGGAAAACAGGGATATCCAATAATTTATGTTATTTTCCTACTGTCTGTTATACATGCAAAGTTTTTTCAAAATTTTACCTATATTGCTAAGGTGTGGCAGATTCTGCTATAGTTGCTGCTGCAGAGGAAAGTTCTGATGCAAAAGAACCTTCTGAAGAACCAATGTCTTCACTGCCTGCTGAGTGCCTGTGCCTAGGTAATGTCTTTGTTAAGTAGYATTCAATGGGCACAGGGCAGTTTTAACAATTAAACTTTTTAGCTGTTTACAGATTGAACTCTCTGATCTAAACTTCAGGTTTTTATTCTCACATATTTCTGTTCAATGAAATTTTAGAGTTTTTTCTGAAAAAAAAATCTGAATTCACAGCTAGAGTATTCTCTCCTCTCCAGCATGTCTGATGTACATTCTAAGGATAGCAATACTTAGTCTGCTTGGATGAATTAACCCATGGCCCCAAATTTTTCACTTTTGTGAAAATGCATTTTCTTCATTTGTCCTGCTATTGATCTTGGTATTTGTAAGTATCAGAGTATAGGTTATCTTCTCTGAGGTAGCAGAAAATTCTTAACCCAGGAAATGCACAAATTGTTAATGCCCACTGTGAACTGATTCTGCAGGGCTGGATCTACAAGCCTGGTGCCAAGAGGTGTCTCAGCAGCACAAAGTCAAAGCCTGCAGACGTGAGAAGCAGGTCTGTGCATTGCCAGAAAGGCTTCCCCAAATCCTTCTCTGTAGAACTGCTASACTAAAGTGAGATGCCCTGTGTCTACACAAGAGCTGAAGAAATCAAGTTTTCCAAGGTTATAAACTCTTCAATAAAGAAAGAGTCAGCGTTTGTGTTTTAAAGTTCATAATGCCATATGCAGACATCTATTTTCAGCATTGGTGAAAACCATCAAGGAAGAATACATCTTGCTATGGTGGGCTAGGAATTGCACTGTACTGTGGTGGATTTACAGCAGAATTCTATCTGAAAAGAGGTTTTGCCCTTCTGTATGCCTGTTCAAATGCTGTGTTCATGAGAGAGATTTGATACTGTCTCTGTTACTAAATCAAAAACTCATTTGGCATCAGCTGCTTCAGATTAAATAAATTTGATTTGGAGTTACTAAATCAATTTGAAAAGGCATATGCATTAATAAGAACAAGAGACTCTGAATATGGTGCAAAAAGTCCTCCCGTGGACACAAAGAGGGGCAGGAAAGGGTTCCAGCACTTCTGCTCACTGAGGTGGCTCCCGACTGAGTGTTGCACCAAGCAGCAGCCTCCCCTCAGCTTCTGAAAGGTGGAGAGTCTCTACTGGCCACTCAGCATAAAACTCTCATTCTGAGGTGTCTGTCTTTTTCTGAGCTGTATGGGTACCTGTATTTAATAGGCTGAGAGGCAGTTTTGTGTTTGAGATTGAAGAAATAGTCCTATCAAGCAACTCCTTTACTGCCAGGCAACGGCCTTAAAGAGATTTTCATATGTTGTTTGTATGAGATCTAATGAATATGCATATACTGAAAGTACATTTACCTCTATTGCAGACAGACAGACAACTCTAATTGTGCTCCCAAATGACTGGAATTCATGCATACATGATTGATGCAGGGAAGAGCTCATGTTAGTATGTTCTACTTCTTGGAAAAGGATTACATCAGCACTGAACAAACCAGACTCCAACAGGTTCCCAGAAGCCTGATGCATGTTTAGCATTTACCTTAACTGTGACTTGAGTAAAAGCAATCCAATTTGTTTTTCCCACTTCTGAATGTTTATTTTCTTATCCATAGAAAATATTTGTTATACCCATGTGTCTATTTTAAAATGTTTTCTATTAAATAATACAAGCAAACAAACATAAAAGCCAAAAGTAGTTTTATTATGAAGAAACTTTTGTGTACAGCATAAGAAAATGATCATATTGCATAGAAAATGTCTTTGAATAGCCCTGCATGGYCATTCTGAGAAATTTGGAACAGTTGCAGAAAGAAATCGTGTCCTTAAAACTGACAAGGCTTYTTGAGACATCATCTCATCTGCATTGACAGTGAGTTCTGCAAGCAATGCAGCCAACTTGCTTCTTACAAAATAAAATTTCACAGCATGCTGGCACAAAAGCAATAAGCTTTTCTGTGCAAATTTTRGCCTCCAGTACATCAATCTGATATTTCAAAACAACAGAATTATTTTCTTGACAAAAGTTTGGTGGACAAACTGAGAATAGAAGCTGGCAGAGGAACATTTCATTCATATTATCTCATTTGTAAACCAGGTGTGAGCTTGGAAAAATCAGTGGTTATCCTGGTAATCCTTTTACTTAGTCAGTATAATTCTATTACCTTTACAGCAGTCATTCTCAGGATGCTTTACAATTTCAGGTGCAGCCCAAGATAACCATTGACTTCAGTTAACATGTCTGTGTCAGTACAAGGAGCCATCCCAGACAGGCTTACAGCAGGACCGGGTGTGTTCAAGGTTATCCAAGCTCTTGGTGTAGCAGTGGACTTCCCTTCATCAGAGCTGAAAATGCAGTTTCCTCACACATATGTTGTACAGGCTTTCTGCTTTAACTGTACCTAGAGTAAAAATGTTTTGTAAGTAACAAGATGATACTTTAACATGAACTACTATTCCGTGAAGTTTACTTCTAATGTGCAATTGATTATTTGCATCTTTGTGTACCTAAAAAAATATGTTTACAAAGCAAATGTGTGTGGCTCTTTGTGCAAAGAAAGAATGCAGCTGATGGAAGAAGAATTCTGATGGGTGTGGTATACCAGCATTTTAACATTATTGTTTCTGAATAAGTTTTCTAACAGCACTCTGACAGTCTGTTTTGTATCCCAGCAAAATCTTTTTTTAAGAAGACTGAGTTCTTCTAAAAATACCATTGTGTCCTAGAAGGCATTGAAAACTTAAACATACTAAAAATTATGTCTACTTCAAAGTGTTTATATACTGTATTGGAAAAATAAAGAGATTTTTTGTTTCCACTGACTTCTGCAGAGAGCTGGAAGTAAAATTTCTAACCTATCTAAATTGCTTAAAAATACTTTATTTGGGAAATTGCATTTCTTTATATGGTATCATTCCATTTTGATGTTGAATGATATGTTCAAAGGGATGAACTTGAGATATCAAAAGGGATCTGACAGCAAGATATTCTCTTTGAGGAAATCTTGACCTTGCAACCTGGTCCAAAATACTGACATTCATCATTCTCCTCATGCTCCAGTCCCAACCACTCTTATATATTCTCTCTCCTACAGAGAAAAAATTGTGGGGTTTTCTTTTAGCTATATGGGATTTGTGTGCTTGGAGCTTAAATTTGGGCTGTCCTCTGAGATCATTACATGATAAGGAGAGATGCAAAACAGTTGTTTGAGAGCATTTGAAATTATTTTATTAGTTAGAATTGAATTACTGTTAAGTCATTAGAACTTCAGAAAGTCATATCTGTTTGATTTAGGATGAAAGATTATATATTAAATGTAAGGTAATTGGCATGTAATGCATAGAGGATTCTTATCTTCTATCTAGAGCTTCATAACTTTAAAGAAATAATTTCTCAGCATTCAAAATGTGCTTTTTTWAAAAAAAAAATATAATTGTTAGAGCTTTAAATAGAGAGCAAGAGAGGAATTGAATCTGACTGAGTTTCTTAAGTTAACTGTAGAAGAACTTTTACACCTTCATACGTCTGCCCAGCTGTTTTAAAAATCCCTGATGGAAAAATTTTTCAGTAAAAATTCAAGTTGCTGAGATTTTAATGCAAAAAACACATTGCCTTTGACATAAACATCGCCTTGACAAGTCAAAAAATGAGATGCAGTTTATGGGGCAATTCTGAGGGTCCAACATTGACAAACTGATACAGAGAACCTGTATAAAACACAAAMAGAAAATTTGTCATCTGGAAAGCGGTAGCAGGAGCTACATTATTTGTTGGTAATGCTGATTTCTCATCTTTATACTGCTTACTCKTTTTACCTCTGTTCCTCTGTGGGTTGCTCCTGAGGCTTGAAAGCTAAATGCCACCTGTAACTTGCAAATGGAAATAAATTGACCACTTGACACGTGTGCTTTTTTCATCTGGTGCTTAAGAGTTTTAGTCTTAAAAGTTGACAGAAAACCAAAAATTATAACCTTAGCTGTCAGGTAACATTTTGAAGACCTGTATGTTCTCTCTGTCATTGAAAGGCATGCTTTTTCCTATCAAGCAAATCCAGTAAAATGAATGTAAATACACAATCATATCTGAGAAATTTTGTGTTCATTTCAAAATTACAAAATAAGGAAAGATTTCTTGAGAAATTTGAAGTCATGAATATTAACTGTGTGATATCATTACTGTACTGTAGCATTCCACAAGCTTTTATCTTAAAATTTAATTACATTTTGTGAAGTAGCTATTTTTCTTTCACCTTTAGTACTGTTGTTCTACTGTTGATATATTACTCTGCTACGTAACACCACTCTCTTTGTGTCATTGGACCCAGTTCTGTGTCACTTAACATTTCCTTGAGAGATATGATTTGACATTCCACGATAATAATATTTTTTTGCTTAATCAACCATAAATTTTTGAGTGTACAGAGCAGAAACYCTTGCTTCAGTTCATTATTTTTATRTCTTCTGTGAGAGAATAGAAATGTTACAAGGAAAAAAACTGTTCTCCTGATTTTCATCATACTTTTCCTATCAACACTTACTAGTGGGAACCATTAATCTGCAGTTAGAAATTTAATTCTGTGTTTGCTGTAGTACTTTCCACCTCCTTGCTGACCCCCTCAGCTGAGCAAGCCCAGCTGTTTGTATTACTGCACCCTGAACCTGGCTGTGGAACCACTGTAACCTGAGAACTCCTATTTTGGCCATCATTTATCTACCATCAGTGCCCCAACCTGGTTCTTTCTGTTGCTCAGAAAACACTTATACAATACGCCACTAAAACAAAAGGACTTTTAAGGTATTTAATTAGAGTGGCTTTTTGCTATTTCCAATGTGCAGTCTTCTCATGTCAATGTGTTTGGTAGCACTCTGGCTGGAGTTTCACTTCAACTCTCCTTTGAATAGTCAAGTCACAGCTCTTTTGGCCTTGGCAAGGTGCTGTGGTGAAAAGAATAAAAGGAAAAGGAATGCAATGGTAGGATAATTAGGATTTGAAGGGACCTTAAAGACCATCTAGTTTCAGCCCCTCCACTATGCACAGGTGTGCCACTAGCTAGACCAGATCACTCATGGTCCCATCCAGCCTGGCCCTAAACACTTCCCAGGATGGAGCATCCACAACCTCTCTCAGGCTATTTTGTTCAAGTGCTTCACCACCCTCTGAGCCAAGAATTTCTTCATACCACCTAATCTAAACCTTCCCCCTTTTTTAGTTTAAAACCCTTTCCCCTCACTATAAAGTGTTCCATATAAATAGTACCTCTCCCTAATTTTTACAAGCTTCCTTGAAGTACTGAAAAGCTGCAATGAGGTGTCCCTGAAGCCTTCTCCTCTCCTTTCTGAACAACTACAGCTCTCTCAGCCCAGCTGTCTCAACCTATCTGACTAATGCTAAAGACTCAGAAATATGTTTTACAGGAATTTACTCAGAACCAGCAGCAAGTCACTCAGYGTGCCATGTCCTGCTTAACATTCAAGAAGTGTATGCTTCTTCACAGAGTTAAGTAAACTGAAAAAGACAGATGTTGCCTTTTTCCATCTGAAAGTAGTGAGCTTCAAACATTCCACTGCAGTCCTTGAAAGTTCATCATCAAGACCTGAAAACAAGGTCCTTGGATTGTTCTGTGGCATTTTCAATCTTTCTTTGAGACTGTGATCTTCTCCTTTTTCTTATTTTTTTTTTCTTTTTTACTGCTATTTCATTCCTCATTCATTTAGCAGTTGCATTGATCTATGAAACTCACGTTTATGATTCGTKGGTGTTGTTTCTACTTTAAAAAAAWATTGTATATTGTGAGAAAAAKCTATTTGGGAAAGTTTAAAAAAGTAAGCTCATTGGTGAAGAATAATCAAGTGAAAAAGACAGGCAGCATGGTTTTGTTCTTTGACAGAAATACGAATTTCTCTCAGTTGCATTACTTTTCACCTTTGGATATAGTTCTCTGACCATTTTTTTTTTCTCATAAATCTCAAACATGAATAAAAGGGAAATTTGCTTTTGGATAGGGCTAGGATGTTCATTTTTGAGAAAGCTGGATGTGTTCAGACAAGGCTCAGAGTTATTATCCCCTTGTGCTACTGGAATCAAGAGAAAACAGAAACCTTAAATTTTGAGAGGTGATTCTGAGATTACAGCTCCTGAAAGTTCTATATTTGATTGAATTACTCATGGTTAATTCAGCTATTTAGTATGAACCTGTTAGACACAGAATGTACACCTCTAACTGTTCAGTCTGCAAATCAAAGAGCATTTCACAGCTTGTTTTGTCGTGGTCTCAGAGCAAGATTAATGCAGTTTTGACTAAAGTATTTTTGAGTTTCTCCTCTTGGACCGATTGATTTTTCTTGCAGTTTCAAAAAGAACATTTCAGGTCAGTCAGAAATATTCAACAAAATAAAGTTGAAAATTATTTTAAGTAGAAAGAAACACAGAAATTTACATAAGATGATACGCATGTATTTTAAATTTAATGTTAAAGCACATTTGAAGGGGTAAAAATATTTCCTCAGATCAGTGAAATTAACTGCTTCAACTGGAAAATATTAATACTTTGCAGGCTTCAGAATTCTTCTTCCTTGCAGTGCTACCTTTTCCCTGAAACAATGCAAAGAAAGATGATACATTTTCTAAGAATTCTGCTGCTTGTCAAACTCATTTTTTATGAAAAAGTTTGATCATCATCTTTGCTATATATTTGTATATTGAAAATATTTATGTATAAAAATATAAAAGAGTTTATATAAAAATATATATGAATAATTTTTGTAACTTATTTTACATGTGTTACAGAGTTAAAGAATAAAATCTCAACACMTTATCATCAGCTTTTATGATCTGGGTTGTATTACAACTTTTATTTGAAACAGTATTTCCTAATCTGTCTGTAAAGTAATAAATTCTCTACATGGGTCTTTTTCTGTTTCTGCTATGTGGTCAAAGCAAGTGAGATCAAGTTGCTCAGGACTTGAGATCTGATTATAAAACAGGAGAATCCACAGAYTCCTCATCAACATCAACCTACTTCTATTATAATTCTAGTAACATGGCASTGGAATTTGTGTCCTCCAGTTGAACATCTTGTTGCCTCAACTTGTCAGAGTTTCTGGGTTCAGTGGAGGAAGGAGCCCTCTGACATTTCTATCTCCTGTATGTTGAAGGTGTTTTGTGCTAAATTTCTCAAACAAGGAAAGGCCTAGAATCATGGCACTACAATTARACATTAATATAATTATGAAAAATCTCTCAGCATTGGATGTTTTTCCAACCCCCTTTCTGGTTCTGATTTTTGTTGATTTGTCTCTATGATGATTCCTCATTTGCAAGACACATTTAGTGCAACGACTTTCTATGGTTACTTACTTTTCCATGACGATCGCATAATAATGTATCTTCATACCCTAGAAGGCATTGCATAAGAGAGGGTGTTACATGCAATTTGCTTCAGAGCCTACAAAAGAAGATAGTGTTTCCCACTGCTATCTTTTTGAAATAGTGACCCTCTCAGGGCTGTATAAAAATAAAAGCCTCTAGAAACAGTTACGGGGTTTGGGTTTTTTTCTGAGTACCCATGTCCCAGAGAATAGATGAAGCAGGATTTCTTGCATTGCATCTCTGACCTCTTCAGAAGAGTATGTTTTTCTTCTCTTCATCTACATCATCTTTCTGACTGTCCAGCAAGGCTGATGTGCCGGTGATCAGGTAACATGAGATACTGGAATGGTAGGGACGTGGCAATCGAAACTCATATGTTCCATCTTACATAGCTTCTGTCTGGGATTAACCATCCTTCATGGAGAGCTCTTTCACAAGAGTATTTTCAAGCATGAAATGTATAATCTMTGATATTGGGAGACATGGCACTGCACAGCACAGAGGTTGAGAGGAGATTTAAAGCTGAAAAGGAAGTGAGATTGTYTTAGCACTGCAGTCTGGATCAGTACCATTAGTGGATCACTCTCTTTTCTTTCAGATTTTTCTCCAACTGACATGGCTTCAGCAGAATGCTAAGTAGGATTGTAACAGGTAAAAGGAGAAGCCTTTTTTTTTTTTTTCATATTTAGAAAACTATTTAATGAGGAGGGAGCTGTCAAAGCAATTGGTCCTTCTAGTCCTACAACAAAAATCTGGGATTCGAGATTAAGGTTCCTATGTGTCATTCATTCCCATCTCATCTTCCAGATAGGCCCATMCAGGTGACTGCTGGCTCCATGCAGCAAAGTCCTTCCTGCCCTAGATGATCTTGATCCCAAGTCAGATCAGCTTCTCTATCCAGAGACTTACTCTGTGCCTGTAGAAAAAATCTACCCATCCTTGCTGTGCTACCTGACCTCCTGCACTAGGGAGATATCTCACTGTCTTGTCTCAYACTCAGAATATTCTTCATAATGAAAAATAACCCAGCATGGGCTCATCCTTTCTTTGAAGGATATTGAAGGGGAAGTTTTGGAAATGGGATACATCACAGACAAAGAGACTGAGAGTAGGGGATTGGGAAGTTTTAAGAGGCTTCAGAAGGCAGGATCCCACCTTCTTCCTCAAACAGCCTTCAGGCTGTTACCAGACATTGCACTGCGACTACAAACCCTCTACTCTACCTTTGTTCTAATCATCTATGAAGAAGTGGTCTTGTCCTCCATTTTCCACACAAGTACCTATGACAGTAAGAATACGAACAGGGCTAAGTATTTCATGGTGTTCCAGGTACTGATAAAACTGCTCTGTTTCTTCAGGCACATTTCAAACGACCAGAACTACTCCTATCAGTGCTTATAGGAATGTTACATATTCAAGAAAAACTGCTGGTAGAATATTTTTTAACGAAAAATCAATTCTGTGTTTTGCAATACTGCTGTCAAAAATTGTACCAGAACTAAATGTAATTTTCCCTGTAATTGTGAATCAGATACACAAGACTCACTAAAACCGGTATATCCCTTAATGAGAAATTGAAGGAGTTGGAAACTTTTCAATGAAGTTTTTTTACCATGGGAAAATTCAGGTTGCTCAGTCTAGATCCTTTATTGGAATATATCTGCTTCAACAAAACTCAGCTCCAGAATATTTCATGGTTAAGACATTTTTATATATTTTGTTGTTGTTGACTATTTTGCCAGTTTGTATTCTTTGCACTTTGTATTAGAATTTCATGCTAAATGCCAAAGTCATATTTTTGAAGCGATAGAAATCATGATTTCTAGCTAGTTTTCATCAAACCTTAAGGCAGTCTTTGAAATTTAATAAATTCAATTTCACTTTGAGAAAGGGAACAGAAATATAAGTACTGCAAGATAGATAAGCTTCTTGTAACTAGAATCTTCCTTGCTTTTTATTATGATGATTTTGTATATTTTGGTAGGTACAAAGAATATTAAATAACATACAGCATCTGATTAGGTATCATTATCTGAACACAGCATTAGAACAAACCRCTTCTTACTGCATATTTTAGTATTTTTCCTTTTACTTTGTATTTCCATTTCAAAGGATACTTCCATTTAAATCATATCAACATGTGTTAATAACTTTTTATTCTTTACTGATGCAGCTCCTGTATGGAGTGTTCAGCTTAAGCAGCCCAACTCTTACTTCATTCTGCTTCAATGACTTTTTAAATCTCCTGCCACAGACAGTTTATGTTTTTATTGGCMTTTCTCTTATCAGGATTTACTTTAATATAAAATTAATTGGAAAAGAAAATTGCATGCTCCTGCTTCATTAGGAATATTATTATTTTTAAAAGTGATAATTCAGTGCACAAGTGGAGAAATTCGTCCTGATCTAAATAGAGTGATCAAGAAAGTAGCTATTGTCTCATACTTTGAATGTATGTTCAATCACTCATCTAGCCAGATTGTACCCTCCCCAATACCTGTTAATAATCCAACATCTCTGATTTAATACCAGAGATAAATCAAAGAAGAACCATAATCACCAGAATTAACAAAAATAATGGGAAAGATGACTCTAGTGTTTAAACTTGGGTGCATTAAATCACATGGCCAACTTAAAATGGCATGAAAAACTGAAGTACAGCTTTTCTTGCTGAGAAATACATGCTAGTCATATTTCTAATTTTAATTTCTTTTTATTCTTTACACTGTGAATAAATTACCTTTTTTGATGACTCACACTTTTTAAAAATGAAATATGACCTGTGTAACCCATTAATATGTTACATACTGTCAACATGGAGTCATTCACGTCACAGATGTGTATTTCATAGAAWGATGGAATAAGTTGAAATCCCAAATATCTACAGGAGTATTGAAGTATTGGAGGAAATTCTAGTTCTGTTCGCTTCTTGAGCCACTAGGCAAATCTAGAATAAGAACATAAGACAGTTGGATTTTCCTAACTTCTCAGCAGYTTTATTGAAGATTTATTTTCATATGTAGATATAATAACTGTTTTGGTATGAGAGAGATATTATCGCCCAGTGTTAATGCACTGCTGGAATATATTTTCTTCTTTTATGGCATAGAAATTTCACATTGAGACAGGACTTTCTTGATATGTGGGTCATCATCACATATCTGCAGAGACTACAATAGTAGAGACCATGCATGATAATTGCTATAAAAGTAAACATTGACAAAAGTCTTTTCACAGTTCTTTATTAAAAAAATGTTATAATTTTAAGTTAGGGGTATCAGAAAAGCTAGCAGGTGATACTATAAGCAAGCACATCATCACCAGTAAAGGATCAATAACTAATCCATAAAGTCACAGGATAMTCTTGTATGTTGTGTTTGTGTCCCAGCATGCACTTAAGTCTCCTATTTTCAGACAGGAATATAATGGTAAAATAGATGTCTTCTACTACTGCCAAAATGTCAGATGTCAGCTCACAGATGACAGGACTCTTTATCTTGACAGAAATATTACTGTCAAAGAATGGAGACTAGATGTAAAAGGACAGATTTTCATCTTTTTTAAAACAAGGACATACTAGAACAAAAAATTAGTATTATGTCACTAACACAGAGAGACCATAGTTATGCTTTAGGCAGAAAGAAGATACTTAGCACAGTTTAGACCTGTACAAAAGGAATATGAAACCAAAACAACTGGGCACTGTTTGGGCACTTGTAAAGTCAAATGCGTTGATGAGTGGCCTGAAAAACAAAAAGTCTGTTCTGAGTTCCAGACAATGAAAAAAAAATTTAAAAAAGACGAGGAAGAGACACACATAATATCTTGGAATGCTTTTTCTATTCTAAAAATGCATTCATTTAATTCCATTAAGCCATCTACTATCATTGCAAAGAAAAAAATAAGTACAAGAAGTCTAGACCTCATTGCTCATTAATCCGATGAAAAACAGGCCCTTAATATTTAAATTTCTGCTACTCCAACATTGATTAAAGACAGAGAAGAGATCTTCTGAATGGCTACGAACAACTCACACAAGCAAAGGAGCAATTAGTTATTAWTCATCTTGGTTTACCTAATCTATAGCTCATGTTTGGTAGGACTGCTATGCCTGGCCAAAATCCTGCAAAAATAAGACCTAAGGATTTGCAAGCAGTCTGCAGTAAACAAAGAAACAAACAAACACAACCAAACAAAAACCCACACCAACTTTCATTTCCATTCAGATACTCTGTAATATATTCTGAGTTGTGAGGGACAAGTTTTAAAGATAATGACCTATGCGGAGGAAAAGGGTCCAACAGAATAGTACTTTTTTTTGCCAAACAATGGATTAATACGTTTTTCCAGCTYCCAGACTTCTACATACTTAACTGTTTGAAGTTGTCTCATTTTCTTGATATTAAAACTGCATAGATACTSCAGTGACAATTTCAAATGGAACAACTTCATATATTCTGGTGCAGCAAATATATTTTCCTATGATTCATATCCTTAACACAAACTGAATAAAATAACATTTGGTCAGTTATTTTTTTTATTTCATAATGTAGTTACAAAGAAATAATCTGAAAAGTTAATTTGATGTTTGTGGCATTCTTGGCCAGAAAACTGAAAGACAAAAGGTTTAGTCATAGGTATAATAAGCACAATTCAGTAAAAGTTATTGAGCTTTTATAATATTACTGATTATCTCCTACATGTCAGATGTGAACTTCAGTGTCTTTTTAAAAAATTATATTAATATTTGTTCAGGTATTTTTCATGAGGGAGGAGTCAGAGAGCAGTTACAACAGCTGTAGAGATAAACTCCTGTGGTGTCTGGCATTTAGTTACAGTCTATCCCTGCCACCCATTTCTTAGACCAACAATAMTACCAAGACAGAGAAAGCAGCTTCCTTTGCTTGGGAATTGATTTAAACATGAGAACCCTTGGAGGAAAAGGATGTGAGGTGAAGGTTTCAAACCTCCCATTGTACAGAAATCTTTTGGGAGGACTTTCAACCCAAGAATAAATCATGCAGTTTTCCATTTTCCTTTCTTATCCCAGAGAGGCCAATTCTTATCACGGTTGAGTAAAAACTGATCTTTAGGGCAGGAAAAAAAAAACCCTAAATGGGTGTGAAAGCTAGGAGAATCCCCATGGGTTTAGTTTGGGCAAAATTGAGTAGGTTCCATAGTGGATAAATACAATCCTTCTTATTCAAGCACTGTTGGTTGTATAGAATGGCTCTAAAACAAGAAATCTTTTGTCAAAGATTTGCTCCTTTCAGAAAAAGAGAGAGGATTTGAACTATGATCATCCTTTGTCAGATGATTTCTCCAAGCACAATCTGATGAGTAAAGTGGGACTGCAAGCAGGGAGATAGGTTTTTCCCCTAATTCACTTGAGCTCAGGAGCTTTGAGGATCCTGCTCAGAGGTATACCCAGTGATGTATAGACAGAAAATTTCAGCACACTGTTATTAGCTGAGATGGGTGGATATTAGGTGCAAGATAATCATGAAGTCACTGGGTGGTTAAAAAGCTGAAGACATTTGGGCTCTTTGGAAGGATTGGGGCAGAGGGATGGACAGAAACATGTGTCAAAGGGATTTACTCTAGGAGAAGGCAAAAGTTGTGAAAATCTAAATTTTACACAACAGTACCTGAATCTCCATTCTTTGATTTTAGAGGATTAGCCCATTAGAACCACAGTGATATTTTCCATTTAAATTAAAAACACTTGGGAACCRGCTTCAGGAAGATGACCAGAAAGTGAGAAGGCAGAAATTCTTCATGTTCACCCCTGATGTCCGAAGCCTATGGAAGGATCCATGGAACAGGAACAAAACATTGGTAAGGGCTTTTGAAAATTGCACCAGAGCTGTTTACAGAAAGACATAACAGATGGAATCCCATAAACTGCTGTGTTTAATGAATTTCAAATAGAGACCATTCACAAAAGGAAAGAGGATAGGGTGCTTTGTTTTGAGGAGTTTGTTTTTCTTTTAAAGATAAAARACTTGCTGCAGAAGTTCAGATCAAAATAAGCATGTGCCATTTAGCAAATAACATACGGTCGAAGATAACCTACAGTCTGAAATTAGTTTGAAGGATGTTATAGTAGATAGAAAATAACCACTTCTTTACTTTCTCAAACATCTCAAAAGATCTTTTCAGATTAAGTATATTAACCTGCACTGTAACTGACTGTATCATTAAAGTAGATTCCAAACTAATATGAATGAACAAGAAATGGTGAACTCATTTTAGAAACATTTCCCAAGTCATTATCTTTCTTCTTCACGCATGAATCTAGAGAACCATGAACAAAGCATTGACATTATCATTGATTTGCCATTGAAACACATATTATCTACTGCTAAGTGCTGACACTGAAAAATCTACTTGCATGAAACCCAGTTGCTATCAGAAACAGCTATATAATGGAAAGGAATTTGGGAAAGTATGTCTTTCAGTTTTAAGATACTGACTTTAAACTATCTCTTTGCTTTATAGTAACTATAATCAGGTTTGTGATTTAAATTATTCCAAAAACATTGGATTTTCCAAACATGTGTCTTTAATTTTCTGTCCTCCAGTGGCAGTAGCAGAATTTGAAACTGGGTTCTACATTCAGAGGGATGAAGATAAGCAAAAACGCCTGAGAAGGGTCAATTGTGCAGTTTGAGCCAGAACATAAGTTATCCCTAATTTCTCCTCCTACTTCATGTCCAACAGTGGTTTAATCAGAACGAGGAAATAGTCTTTCTCAATTGTACTGATATTCAGAGAAAGTATATTTGTCAGAGCCTTGATAAACTTTTAAATGGCATATTTTTAAATTTAAAATCTTAAATTTAAAATCTTAATCTTATAAAAAGATTGAGAGTTTTTCTGATATAACATACACACATTTCTGACAACAACATACATGCTGTAACATTTGCTTAAGTWGAGCATATCAGCCATTTACCTCCTACATTAAATAAAGTGGCAGAGTTCCCTGAATTGGTCATTATAGTGACACAACTACCTGTAAACTCTTATACTGGTGGGAGGAACACATTCTATGTGTGGTTAGCATGTTTTATACACAGAACACACCATAAAGCTTATGAAGTTAAATTATCAACAGCAGTATTAGAAATATGTCATCATTGATGTACTTCAAAAACTGGAAGTCAAAGTAGGCTATAATCTAGCAGATTAGATAAAAAACTGTAGCAAACAGAGGCATTCAAGTTTAAAATGGGCCCTAGAGGGAAGCCTAGGAGACAGATTCTGCTGTTTGAATCCTGCACTGCAGACTGAGACACAAATATGACTTTAAATTTTGGGACAGTARTGAAGACAGAAGGACCAGCATGAGTCAATTTGTACTGATATTCCCTTGATGCAAGCAGGTTACCTCAARGTTTGACTGGGCTTGTGAATAAACACAAAGTAAGAGCTATTCCACAGAGCAGGATCAGGCTTCTCACTGCTGGACAGGAASCTACAGGTTATTACTTTGCCACCTTGTTTACAGCAGCCTCATTCAGGTCTAACAGCCAGATTGAGAGATATCACACCTTACTCTGGAGATGTGACGTGCAGCAGCCTTGTGACTTCTACAAGCTGGGTTTAATCTCTGATTTCCCAGAATTTTTAGAGAATATTCAATAAACTAGCCCAGAATAAGGAGATTTAGGATTTAAACTCATTAGGTTTTCTTTTCCTGAGAGAAGAGGCAATCCCTTCCATCTTTGATGGGGGAAATAAATATTAAGTTGAAGCCTATAAGCAGGTTGAAGAAAGGCTATGCTATGTTGCTAATGCAGTAGAAGGCCTATAATAGGAGCTCTGGATGTAGCTAAGGAAAAGAAACCAGAAACAAAAGCAACAAACCTTCCCAAATGTTTATTCTAGCATTCAAAACCTGTCCCAGTGTTGATGGTCAGTATATATCCAAATAACTTAAGGTATTAATGCACATCATGCAAAAGCTGGGATTGTATTCTGTATTCATACACTCAATCAATTCTTCAGATCAATAAAGGAAACTTCTTAAAATTTGGAATCATGCCAGAATTTACTATTTGTAAATTAATCCACTTAGGGATTTACATAATTTAACTGCAAAGAAATTATTACAGACTATAGTCTACCATTCTTCGCAGTATAAGAATTAGAATTGCAGATAATTTTATGAAGAATGACAGAGAKTATAACCTACCAATATCAGCAAATAAAGTTAATGCTTTACAAATCAGACTCCTGCTTCAAGCAGTCCTCAAGTAACTAGATAAGAAGTCTTTACAAATACTGTATGCAGTTCCAGGAGGGTTTTCTTTCTCGTGAGGAAATTTTGCTAAAATTCAGGGCTGGGCAAGGTGGGGCAAGCAGAGAGGAGGGAATTATGACCAACTCTCAAAGTGCAAACTATATGCTTTGACTAGATATTTTGGTGTTCCAAAAAGGCACCATTTGCAGGTATAAAAGTTCCTTTTCTTCTTCTGAGGAAAAATACAGAATGCTCAAATTGAGGTCCTGAGACACTCTAGGGAAACAGCTTAAGTGGGACATTATCATCACCATGGGAGACTCTGGCAAGCTCTGAGAAGGTATTTCCCAAGCTGCTTTCTGTCAATGCTGTTTTGAATTCCTTTCATTCATTACACAATACTCTACTCCTACTTCATATCTACATTTATTCTGTCCTGATAAATTGCCTTTTGAGCAGCAGAATAGTGAGTGACCACTTTATTCCCAGTATGATTTCCAGTGATTGCAGTTAATTTTTCTAGCCCAAAAGGCAGCTTTCTCTCTAACCAAAGTCAAAACTGCAATTTGTGTGCCCAGACAGCCCTTGTTTGTCCAGTACTGATGGTACTAGATTATACTGAATTGTCTCACAAATTTTAACTGTTGTTTTGTTTTGTTTTTAATTTCACTAATTCTTTTACAAGGAGGACAATTTTCTTAGCATTTAGGTGATCATCTTGCAGTATAATTTCTCAGTGTAAGAAAAAAATCTACAAATTTATTAATTTCCCACAAGGATTGAATCACCTGTGGCTGGTATGCAGAGTCATATAAATCTATCAATCATTTGTATTACTATATCTGAAACTGATTATAAGTGAAAATCATGCATCATCAAGGATTTAACATTATCTTTAATTCTCAGAAATCATATCTGCTCTAAACTGATGTTAAACTTCAATGGTTACATTGAGAAAAGTGCTGATCACGACTTAGTCTGAAGGTGAGAAGGAAAACTGAAGCCACTTGTTTAAAAGGTCAGAATTTTTCATATGGTTCCTTAGAAGTAACAGAAGAAATAATCGAGAAATATAGTAAATACTACCTGAGAAGTAGAAAATAACCTCTTTACATTGCAATACTGCAACTCTGCTGCAATGGAAGTATCTCCTACCAGGACCAAAAYCTTTAACCTTTTTGACATCATTCTAGCATAGTCAAGAATAGGCTGAATTGCAGTACCAGTGACAACTGACACTGTAAATACTTTATTGTGGTTTTCAGGTGATTCAGTGAAGCACTTCTTTCACTGGTCATGTTTCCAGACATTTTTATTTTTGGAAGTATTTATTTTTAATGACAAATAAAGAAAACCTAAGAGACAGCTAACAAAGAGAACACTCCAAAAGTAAGAACTAGTGTCTGAACTTGAAGACAGGAGAGAAAGAGAAACATCACCAGTAAACAGAGGAAAATAATCCAGGGACTGAACACAAGGTCCTTGTCTTGTTTTATAGGAGGAAATAAAATTACCAAATTAATAACTCTATAGTCTGCACCAGACCAGATGGGAATGGAATTTGATTTAACAACCTCACAAATGTGGACAAATATCTAATCTCTTCCTCTTGCTCCTAGCTGTAACATATAGAAAAGCTATTACCAGGYGTTTAAGTGTCTTATAAAGTAAGCAAGTATTTTTGCTTTTTATAGAGAAGGGAAAAGCAATGCAAGTGGCTTAAGAAGATTTGTATACAATCATAAAAACTAGCTAGACTGTGCGGATTCTGGGAGAAGGTCAGATGAGGAGAGAAGAGCAGTTGTTTAAAACTGAACATAGAAGGACAGAGTTGATACTAGAAGGCATGTGCCAGAAGTCTATAAAAAGTTAGAACCCATGAGATACTCTTGATTAGTCTGGGATGTAGCCCTTTGTTCCTTGATTTAGATGTTCAGGAATATCTTGGATTCAGAGGATCGGGCAAACAGAATGCCTAGGGCCAGGTGGTAACTGTGATTAAATTCTATTAAATTAAATTCTTTGAAATCTGTGTATCTTTTTGATTTGTTAAAACCATACAGTTCAATGGTCTTAAAGGCATCACATGTAGAAATATTGCCAAGGTAAYTGAAGTCTCCAGTGACCAGGCCTCATAAGATTCCTAGTAGGATTTATGCCAAATGTATTTTAACAAGRATATCTACAACTTCGTGGAAATTTGATTGTTTCCTATTATTCCACATGCTTAAAACGCACATAATTTCAACACATAACAGTCCTAATATCATCTTTACACCTAATTGTAAATTATAAATTAATGTTGACAAGTTGACAATTATTGAGAGGTAGTCAAAAGTGCCTAAAAAATTGTGGGTCTTCGTGATGACCTGTAACAATCTAACAAAAATTAACACCAAAGAAAACCTAATTTATGACTATATTTTAATCTAAAATTTCCTCAGAAGAAGCAATTCACTGACAGTTTCTTCCAGTGTCAGAAGGTATTGTTTCTCCTTCTTGGTACAGAATTTAAAACAAGTTATTAAGTGCAGTCAAGCACAATTTAATACACAATATATTAGAATTAAATTTATCTTTTGTTTAAATAAAATTTCTTCAATAAACTTTAAATAAATAATTTTTTCTATATTTGCACAGGAAAAAAGATGTCCTTTCAGTCTCTGAAAAACATAACACTCTCTCTGATGGTTGGACTGATATCAAGAATATGGACATGACACAGCTCCAGTTCTACATTATTTGAGCAGTGGGGTTGCTGTGGTTCTAGACAATTTAATACTTCACTGGGTTTTCATAGGGCCATTMATTTAGTCACTTATGTGTAAAAACAATATGATACCTGACAGGCAGGAGCTCCTTATACTGGCCTGCCATTATTTAAAGTCCATTGATCCATTGATCTCAACAGAGTTACTTCTGATTTATGCTAGTTTGAGTCAGTGAAGAATCAGTCTTCCTAAGTTTGTTGCAAGTGTAGATATTTTCAGTAAGTTCAATAAATTCCTGTTATTGAAGAAGAGAGTTGCTGACCATATAAGTAAGYAAGACCTTATTACCCGTTATAGAGAAAATTGAAATGTACTGTTTTAATTTTTTGATTATTTCTCTGGATGAAGTAATCAACTCATATTAACCTGGATTGATATATCTAATAGGCAATTATCTCTAATTAAGTGGCTCAGTTTTGTCTCAAACATTTACTTATTGGAAAATGCATCAAAAATTTAATGTGATCTCCACTGAAAAAGAAATAATTCTGAAGCAAAATTACCAAACACACATAAACATAATATCTTGTGATAAAATAAATCCTTTTCAATCCRAAGTGTTATGAAGTCAATTCTTTAATGAAAACTGGTATATCTTGTCTCTCATTAAGATGATTCCTTGTTCCATCATGCATTTTAACCTGAATACTTGTCAGTTTAGTTAAAACACATGCRTATTTGTTACATCAGTGCTATACAGTCACTCTGTAGTTTTTAAGAGTTTTACAGTTCTTAGTGCAGGTAAGGAAGTGGAAACTTTCCAGGACTCAAATACCAGTAATAATTATGGAGCAGAWTGTGAAACTGTCTACATGTGGCCAACATGTTTTGGCAAGTTCTCACAGGTTTGAGTTTGCTGTAAGTGTGTGGCCATAGTAAAACTCCTGCATATTGTGAGTACAAGATAGGATTATGGCCAAGCAGCAGCTCTTCCTGGGAGAGATTCCACGTCTCCAACTGACATTGCTATTCAGCAGCAGAATGCCWTCACTTGCCTATGTGCCTGGACCCAAACTGAATATTTGATAAGCTAGGAAAATTCCACTTCTTTCTAACAGTACTTTGTTATCACCCTTTAAACATTCACAATTGCCACCACCCAGGGTAAAGCAGTGTGTTGGGTTTGGCTGGGATAGAGTCAGTTTTCTTCATATCATGGGACTATGTTTTGAATTTTCTATGAAAAGTGTTTTAGCTATTGTCAAGGAGGGCTTACAYAGCACCACGGCCTTTTCTGCTCCTCACCTCACCCTCCACTAGGAAGTCTGGGGGTGCACAAGAAGCTGGGAGAAGGGGCAGATGACCCCAGCTGACCACAGAGAAATCCCCTTCCACAGAATCGTGCTTCACAACAAAGCTGAGGAAAGAAGGGAGAACCTTTGGAACGATGGCATTTATGTTCCCAAGTCACTGTTACATGTGACAGAGCTGTGCTTTACTGGGGGTGGCTGAACACCTACATGCCCATGGGAGGTGCTGAACGAATTCCTTGTTGTTTTGCTTTACTTGCACACACAGCTTTTTTTCCTCCTATCAAACTGTCTTTATCTCAACACATGAGTTTTCTCCCTTTTGTTCTTCAGATGCTCATTGTGTCACCAGGGCTTTTTTGGCTGAGGAAAAGCAGTGGTGAAAGAAGTAGCTGGAAATTCTAACAAATAAAAAATGAGCCAGCAAAGTGATCTCCACCTCCTGACTAGGGGCAGATGAAGCACAMATTCTCCAGTCAATGTACAGGCTAGAGGGTGTCATCACAAGCTACCTTGCTCTTCCACTGAGGATCTGAATCAAAGGAAATTTGGAAAACAAAAAAGCTTTASAGTGTGGGGCCTGGCAGAACAGAAAAATAAGACAGCTGAGTCTGCATTCTTTTCCTTCAGGTATTTTGTTCTGATCTTTGGATTTTGCTCTTTGGGGAGTGGGAATGGTGGAATGCTCTGATAATATTTCATAAATCTCATGGTAYTGGAGATTTTTAACAAGTTTTTGGGTAAATAGCCTGAAGTCTGAACATATACTCTGAAACTGGACAGTAGAAGGAAAGTGTTCTTATTTTAATTTACCACTGAAATAGAAACATTTATTTATTGCTGCAGGGAATTCTTTCTCGGTTACCTGAAGAATCAAAAGCAGAATGTGTTAATGGCTTTAACCTTTCTTAATAGCGCACCAAACATGCTTGAATTTGACACTTACACCATCCTGTTAGGTCAATAGGATACATGGAACCTGAGGCACTCTTGGCCCAAAAAAGCGGGCAGGGAATTAATAATCTGTTATCAATTTAAACCAGTGTGTAATCCTCTAGTGATGAGACTTGTGTTTCAGACCCCTCAACAACTCCATTGCTCTGTTCTGGACACACATCAGCACATCAGTGTCCTTCCTGCTGTGGGGAGCCCAGAACTGGACACAGCACTCGAGGTGTGGCCTCACCAGTGCCCAGCACAGGGGGACAATCCCTGCCCTGGCCCTGCTGCCCACACCATTGCTGATCCAGGCCAGGATGCCATTGGCCTTCTTGGCCACCTGGGCACACCCTGGSTCATGTTCAGTCACTGTCACCAGCACCCCCAGGTCCTTTTACACTGGGCAGCTTTCCTGTCACTCTGCCCCCAACCCATGGTAGTTCATGCAGACAGTTTTTAATCCAGTGAACTGTACACCCATCCAAGCCCAAGCAGCTGATTTCTTCAGGTGAAGGCTGTGGGAAATGCTGTCAAAGCCTACTAATGTCCAGGTAGAGCAACATGAATAGCCTCTCCCTCATCCACTAAGTGAGACACTTTGTCATAGAAAGAGATCAGCTTGGTCAGGCAGGGCCTGCCTTTTACAAACCAGTGCTGGCAAAGGCATCAATTTCTGCTGAGAATAAAAAACATGCAGGGATGCACTTAAAATGGCCTCATTAAAAATGARAGATTGAAAAGATTAGTCAAATATTTCAGCTACACAAACTCTTTCTGAGTCCAGAATGTTCTGGGCACATTTGCAGTTATTCTAAAGCTCTGTAATACCAAATTTTCTAAGGCTAATATGAGAACCAGAGTTTTTCGTCATAACATTAGGAGTCTGAAGCACCTGGCAGGTACAATTTTCACCTGAAAGGCTTGAAACCTGAGCACTTCAGGTGATACTAAGGCACTAGAGACATATGTTCGGTTAGAGTGAGATTGCTCTATTCTTTYTGGATCATATCTCACCAGAGGCCTGAGAAACTGGTAGTCTTGCCTAGATCAGATGCCTAGAAAAGAGACCTGAAGCCTTGGAGTGGAGAGGAGAGAAAGCTTGTGGCCTCTGCTGGGATTCAGATGCTTTGTGGTTTTAGGTGAATGCCTCCCCATGGACTACCAAAGGGCCAAGGACCCAAATATTTCCACTGTGCCAATCAGATGGCTTCTGGAAGCCTTTTGGAGCAACTAGCCCCAAACTGTGACATTTCTACAGCACTGCACAGGGCAGAGCTGCACTGAAGCCATGAGCCTAACATCTTGGCAGGAAATGGTCCAGAGCATCTTAAAGAAATGGGAAAAAATGTAAGAAGCATTTGAAATGGAAATAGATTTTATTAGTATATCTAATATCTTCTCATTGGTTCATAGAGAATGAAGAACGTTTGATTCCATTGATAAGCAGAATACTAAAAAAATCCTAACCTTGYAAAAGCATAAAGTTCTACAGCTTTTACTATCAGAGTGTCAGGCAGCTCTGTATGAAGTGCTGGAACAACAAAATGGTTTCGTGTGATTACAGGTGAGCTTCTCTCACAAGACAGGTTCAACATAAACAGGTTCTATATTCTGGTAAATATGTATATATGCACTAAAGTATCTATGCTTTAAACTCCAACCATGTGGTCTCAAAATACCAGATTAGAAGAATTTAATGTGAAAGAAGCTTGGTGTTGCAAAATGAAAGTYACGTCTTTTTAATGGAGAGTATAATGAATAAAATGGAAGTTGAGTTCTGTGGTAGATGTATTTTCATGGTTATGAAGTCCTGTTACAGAAGATAATAAGTTTTAACTATTGTATGACACCATTTCCTTGCTTCATCATTTAAACACAAAGCAGATAGAATTGTTTGTAGCAGAGTGCTCATAGTAGTAATTTAGCTTATTTCAAGAGAGATTACATCAACTGTTATCTCCACTTTCAGAAAAGGGATTAAGTACTGCATCATGTCTGGGTAATAACTTTCACTCTGGTTTGTCCAGCTTGATGTGATGCCTGGAGGCTGAAAGCAGCAGGTCCTGCCTGCCAGCCACTGGACTTGAGCTACCAAATAACTCCACTTTGACACTGGTTGTGTTCTGCCCCTGCAAGGACATCTCTAAATGTTTGTAGTTAAAATGCTCTTTCTGAGGCAATCAATGTAYTATGAAGGTGTGAATTTGCTGATTTTGAATATCACATTACATTTATATTTATACATTTATAAACCACAGTGATTTAAATTGGTGAAAGGATGAGTTTTGCTTTCTATTCTTTTTTTAATCAGGTAAGTACCTTTGTGTAATAAAAGCAGAGAACTAAGGGAAGAGTAATGATGATGGCTTTTTTTTTTTTAAACTGAGGTTATAGTTTTCTTTTTTACTGTTACTTTTCCCTGCAGGATCRAGGTTGTGCGGGCCAGTCAGGAAAACTTTTTTGTACACATTATATTTATTCCCATGTGGAATAAACCTTTAATTTTTTTTTCTTTTTTTCCATAAAGCCATTTGAAGGCACTTGCTAACAAGTATGTTTCTTGCTTATTTGATGTCTCCTTATTCAGAAGCTGACCTGTTTCTGGCTGCCCTAAAGGCCTGTACCTCTGTTCCTCTGCACAGACAGTCCTTCTGAAGCTGCACCCCAGCTCAACATCCAGAGAATCCTGATAGGATCCTAAGTGGGGATGACGAATGTTTTGAAAATCAAAGTGCTGGAGTTTTATTGATGATAAAACCTCAGTAAGTGAGATTTTTCAGGCAAAATRTTAAGCCTGGAGCTAGGAGCTGGAATAGCAGGAAGATGGTAATGAAGACTGGAAGCACCCAGCATTATGAGCATTAAACATCTTCCACTTGATCATGGTCCATTTATGAACTAACCAATCTGCAYCTAAGCAATTTCAATTACCTGAAAGGAGAACAAAAAAAGCAGTTTGTTGCTTAATTTTATATTTTAATACCAAAATCTATATGTTGTCAAGGTGGGTGAGAATATCCCAGGAGTCTGTATCAGAGCAAGGGTTATAACATTTATTTTGTAGTTCTGAGACCAAGTGGCATGGCCAGTCTGGACAGTTTCATGTTCTCCAAAGGGCTGCAGCCAAACTGTCTGCTAGGAAGAATCCCTGGCACAGGCTGTTTTCAGACTGGGCTTAGACAATGTCTGAGAAACCTGCAGCAGCCTCAGTGCCTTTGCTTTGCTGTGGACAAATGATATAYGGGTGATCCAGCCCTTGCCCCAGTCCTCTTTTATTTAGKATTATGACATACCTACCTACCTATMTATCTATTTGTGTACATATATCTATACATATTCTGTACTGAATATGTACCAGTCTTTATGCTGAAGTGGTAAATGAATACAATCCACTGYATTGCCTTCCCCTCCTGCTTGCAGTAGTCTTTCTGATTTCATTCAGTATCTTTTAGTTCTGCAACACGAGAGTGAAATGTCAGTTTCTGGAAGGTAGCAGTGCAGTTTACAAATTCACACAGGACTACTGAACACGGGAAGTACAGAACAATAGAGACCTCAACCCAGTCAGGTTTGTGAGATCTCCAGGTAAGAGAGTGATACTCAAGGCACTGCGAGGTCCTTGCACCTTTGCTCTGCACCTTTGCAGAGAAAGAGTAAAGGAAAAAATAATAAATATTAAAACATAATTAGCCACTGAGGTTGCTCTAAGTCCCTCTGTAAATCTCACTCCTTCGCAGAAATATGCTGTTGTCACCTCTGGGGAACAATCACAGGAAGGTAATGTTCTATTTCCTTTGAAAATATGTCCTAAGTAGCAAAGAGAAAAACGTATTTTGCTTTGGGAGCAGTGGCAAGAATCGATTCTCTGTTAAATGCAAAGGCATTTTTTTCTTTCTAAAGAGTTAACAGAAATTTGCAAACATTACTAGCATATCTCTCTTTCAGAAACTACAGAAATACATCTATATCATCTGGGAGCTACTATTATTAATMCTGAATCTTCCTACATAAGAGAAGATTAAAATTAAAAATTAGTACTATGTTTAGCTTCAGTATACATGATGGTAAGATGGACTGTTAAGCCTACAAARTCTATGTAATAATAATTTGAAACAAACTTAAACTAAATTAATTTGAACTGATGAATGAGTGTCTGTACYTTGTGTGCCACATACAACATTTCCTAGCAATAGGAGGGAATTCCTGTGGATATTCTGCATATGAGCTGTAAACAGAAATCCCATATAAGCCTGTTTGGGGGGGCTGAGGACTGGGCAGGGTTCTCTGTTTGGAAGGCTTTACTGTTTATGCAGCTGTACACATAAAGCACTGCATTGAAAGACACCAGTGAGAAAAAGCTATGGGTGGATGCTCTAACCATTATCAATAAGGCCCCAAGGTACTGTCACCTCTGAGCTTTCTCTTGACTGTCTTTCCCTGAGCTCAAAAGAACAGGATTATTTGACATCCAGAAAGGACAGAAGTGTGAATGCTGTTGTGTCTTGGTAAAAAAAGGACTCACCTACTCATAGGAAACAGGGAGATGATCTGTTTTCCAGTGTTTTCCAATCTGTTTTTTATTTATATATTTGGGCAAATGACATTTAATCCATGTGAAAAATATGGTCAACTCTAAACAATTTAGTGCAAAATGTCTCCCATAAGGTATTTTATCTAAATGAGAACAATGTCACTTCCAGACAGGTTTTTGAAGGAAAGAATGATGTAGACTTTGTTTGCAAGAACATAATTTAGATTCATCACCTCAGGAGAGGATTGAGACCTCTAAGTATTGAGCAGAAGTAGGTGCCTCTCTGATGASTATGGTATCTAAGCTGTGAAAAGGCAGGGTTTTAGATGAAGGCTTGGGTATTCCAGTGGTAATTTTCTTGTCTGCAGCTCTCACTCAGTTTTCCATCCACACATTGTAGACCCTAAATGTGAAATTCAGAGCTTGGGTTTTGTTATGGAAGCCACAGCAAGTCCTAGCAGATATAAATCCTTGCAGGACAGACTGTATATGAAAGACATCACTTATGATAAAAGTCAAAAATAGAAGGCAAGAAAGGCAGCAAGAAGAACTCAGTGTGGGCAGCGTATCACAGTAATTCATGTGAAGACAGACACATTGTKTGACAAGTTAATGTCCATGATAAAGGGACAGAAGTATAGATACTGAACACCTCTTCCTTAAACTTGCTGTAACCTTTACAACTGTACAGAGTGGGTGTAAAATTAAACCCTTGTGTTAAGTACAAGGAAAATCCTACTACATATTACGTAGAATTATTACAATAAATGATATACTCATTTTTCTACTATATTAGTGATTTCAAAGATGTGAGATTTGGGAAAAAACTGAACAAGTTGAAAAGGATGTGAGAAAAAGAGTGCATAAGGGACATAAGGAAATATTAAAGATTACACATATACAAACACACACAAAGTTTTTCTGTATCTTACATGGACAATAGTAGAGCCCTGCTTGAACCAAATGCAATATATTTATCCATAGCTCTCTTGATAGCAGACATGATTAAAGCTATACTCAAGAAACTCTACAACCAATGTCCAGAGTGTGCCGACGGAAGCTGCAGCCAACTGCCTGTCAGAAGAAGTGTAAAATTAATGGGAAGCTCCTGAGGCTGGTAAAAAAACCCCAGGGTAACATCCCTCAGAAAAATAAAGAACAAGGAATTCTTGCTTGGCAAGCCTTTTTTATGCCAAGTTCTCCCAGTCGTGCTGCTCTGCAGCTATTGCACTGTCTGCACACTTTTTCTCCATTTAGGGATTAGCTGGTCCAATTGTTGGATGCAGCCAAGACTAAGAAATAGTGTGACATCTTCTGAGTGRCTGCAGAGTGCAAAGTGGAAGCACCACCAGCAGTCACTAGTCTTAATGGACACGGCAGGAGAAAGAGCTCAGCTTCATTTTAACTAGGAATAAAAGGGTATGCTTAAACATCTGAGAGAAAAGTTTCTTTCCACATTAGGTAAAATGGGATTCAAAAACAAGGCATTTTATCAAAACCACAGAAATCTAAATCCCTCTGTGTGACTAGTATGTGTGCTGTACTTTTAACAGTAGAAACAGATGTCTCTGTACTTTATGTACAATATTTATGTGGCTGGAAAACTTTTGGCAGATTTTGTACAAGTAAAGGTGAGCAGAGAGGGTCATCATCACTGGAAGATGCAGATTGCCCAAGGGAAGACATATACAAACTATGAGTTAGTTACTCTAAACTGACCATATGAGTCACCATACTGGACATTTTGGGTCTTTAGAAAAGCCCTTACCATTCTGCCACTTGTAGGAAAAGAAGAGGGAATACAGTCTAGACATAAGAGAAAAAAAAGGGAGTTGTGCATGTGCATTTAATCTAGCCAGCATTTTTAGTGGCTAGATTAAAATCACCCAGAATCTAAGAAGCAGGAGGTCAAATTATTCATATTTCTCAAGAAAACTACTATAGAAAAGTCTTCACCCAAGGTACTTTTCTAYTAAGCCCAACCATAGGGCATACTTTGGGGTCATTGGAATATAGTGTATTACCAAACCAGGTTATTAAAGTCATTCCAGCTAGCAGTGATAAACAGAGAAGAACATAAATTTTCTACTGAGGAGGAAGCACAGAMAATCACTGTGGGCCCCAAATAAACCAGGGCTTGTGGAAGGCACCTTTTCTCCTTTCTGGCATTCATTTCTCATCTTTCTCTGGCTYACCTTCCTGGTCCCTGAAATAATGCTTAGAAAAATATCAACACCTGATTATGACAGAAAAAAGTATCAGTGGGTTCAAAAGTAGAAAGGTGTGAAACCATGGAGTGCTATCTAAAAAAGTAATGATTTTTCTGAGTGAAGCTGGAAGTGTTTGGAGAAGAGAATATTTATAAACACTGTTATGTTTCCACTCTCTGGAATCTCAGAAGTGTCATGAAGTTACTGTTGTGAAGTTGTGCTGGCTTTGGCAGAGGTAGAGCTATTTTTTTTTTCACAGTGGACAGCATGGGGATGTGTTTGAGGTTTGTGTTGAACACAGGGCTGATAATGTGGAGATGGTTTTGTTCTTGSTGAGAACTTGCACAGAGCCAAGGCCTTTTCTGCTTTTCATACTGCCACACTGGCAGGGGAGATGGGAGTGCCTGGGAGGCTGGGAGGAAACACAGCCAGGACAGATGACCCCAACTGAACCAGAGGGATATTCCAGACCGTGGGACATCATGCTCAGTATACAAAGTGAGGGAAGAAGGAGGAAGCAGAGGAATATTTGGGGTGTTGGTCTTCCTAAGTCACCATTATGTGGGATAGGTTCCTGCTGTCCTGGAGATGGCTGCACCTGCCTGCCCATGGGAGACAGTGAATTAATTCCTTGTGTTGCTTGGTTTATGTGTGTGGGTTTTGATWTCCCTATTAAACTGTGTGTATCTCAACCCAGAGGTTTTCCAGYTTTTACCCTTCTGATTCTCCCCCTGATCCTGCTGGTGGGGCAGTGACCAAGCAGCTCTGTGGGACTTGGTGGCTGGCTGGAGTTAAACCATGACAAGTGCAATAGACTCCAATGGATAAATTTACTTTAAAGGATTCAATAACTGAATATTTGCATTTTCTCTGTTCAGAGGGGTTTATATTTGAAGGCTGCTAAATAGAATAAAGCTGATTAAGAGGAAAACCAGAGTACCTCACCTCCTCCCACCACTTTGAGTGTTAACAAGATGCATTATGGGGGCAGCTAAGCCAGTGGAGAGTAATTTAAGTGAAAAAAATCTTTATATTAAGGCTTTAATTCCAGTAACATASTGTCTCTAAAGCTACAAATCAGGAAAGGGTTTCAATGACAATTAAATATGCCACATATTTTGAAATGAGAGCTGGTAACACTTAACCATAAGATAAGAGCTTTTGATCAGAGCTTTTTCAAACAGCTTTGCGAAAAAAATAAGCAAATATAGTTGTAAGGCTGAGCCATCGTGTTCCAAGTCAGCTAAAAGGAAATGTGCATGGACAAACCCTAACTTCACAGAGTCTAAAAGGA
The DNA here is from genome assembly GCA_003546035.1 of Mixornis gularis. Taxonomy (NCBI): domain Eukaryota; kingdom Metazoa; phylum Chordata; class Aves; order Passeriformes; family Timaliidae; genus Mixornis; species Mixornis gularis. Next base: position 2,958,962 of record QVAJ01000041.1, on the reverse strand, counting down.
AGTGCTGACCCAAGTTTAACTATAGTGATGTGAATAATACTACACTAATGTAGCATTACCATATGTATTATAATTCCACAGCCATAAATTTTCTTGAAGAAAACAGCTGCAGTACTGAAGTTTTAATCTTCTCAAAATTACAAGGTAGAAAAATTGCTCAGGCCTCAGAATCCAAGTATCACAAAAGGAATGGTTATGAAGACTGCTATTATGGCAACTATTTGCTCTTTCTTTTTGCTAAAAAGATTTTTAATCCTCTAATTTAGTTTTGATGTCTTCTTGTAATAGGCCATTGGTATATGTTTTTAAGTGTCCATCTATTCTTCTCAAAACAACAGCAAATTTTCTAACRTCTGTGATAAAGAGAGGGGGGTTATGGAAAATACTGCTCCCAGCTCAGTTAATGACAGATCTGCTGTTCAAAATGAGGAAAAAATACCTGGCATCTGGATGAGATGTCAGAGTAGAAAATAAAAAAGTGCACTTCTGATTAATCCTCAAATATACTAAGGAATGAGTGCAGTCAGTAGTGTACACCAGGGTCRTCAGATTGTCAAGTGAGGAATCTGTTAGAAAGGTAGCATGGCTTCCTTCTGACTTGAATATCCAAGTTTATTCTAAAGAAACCAGCTCCAGAGAAACTCYTGTATCTCATGTCGTTGTAGTGCAGATGTGAGAAGGTACATACTTGGGTCAAGAAGCCTGGGCATGCTTTCAGACCCACTAGGTTAAGTATAGTCATAGCAAGGAGACTCCAAATGGGTTTGATAAGTTTCAACAATCAAAGATATCAACCTCTTTATGTGAGTGTCTCCCTCCTACACATGCAATGCTTGAGATTTGGGACATCATATGGCAGATCTGTCTGGAAAACATTACAGGGAAGGCTCACAGAACAGGAGAAACCTTCCAGCACTGCATGGTCAGTATTTTGGTCACCTCATGGAGTTCTGTAAAGGAAACTTACAGAAAATGTATTTTCATTACCTTCCATTTCTGAGCCACCAGAATTCCCTTGAGTARTTTTTCCAACTTAACCAGTACTTCTCTTCTAACAAGGTCATTTTCCCCTGGGAATAGGCTGTTTTAAGAAACAATAAAAGAGAAAAAAATTGCAAGATTCCCACTATAAGCCTCAAAGCAGACCAAGAGTTTCTTAGCCCAAGAAGACAGTGAAAACTACATGAACTGTAGTCTTGGTAGTGCTGGAATTGAATTAACAGGTTTTACCACATGGTAAAGCAGAAGATGACAGTASATAGAAGTCACATACATGTGCAAGTTAAGAAAAAAACCCAAATTTGCTGTGTTTAACAAAGGCTCACTGATAAAAATAGACACCACTSCAATAACTTCTTCGAATTAAACCCAAGTTCTACTATCTTTTCAGAAATCTCCACAGTGGGGAAACATAACTTCAACAAAAATATTTAAAACTGGAGACAATAATGTAATGYCTTTCTTCTACTCAGCACTGAACGTGTTGTTATTATTATTATTGTTGTAAATAACTATATAAATTTGTATGTTTGAAATACTATGAAGAAAAATCTCATAACTTGTGCCCACACAAGACAGTCCATTCTGTAGATGGGTTATTTGAAGTAGGAATAACACTCCACAGAGAGCTGGGATCATTAGAAATATGTTTTCATGACTTCCAGTGCCCATTCTGGCTCAAGTTCCCACTTTGACTCCATGATAAAGCAGCATAAATAGAATACCAGCCAGTCTTAATCTCACTTGATGTAAATTGCAGTGCAAAATTTCTAGTGTCAGGAACTCTGATTTCTGGAAACTTATCTCAGGATTCTTGGTATATCACTAACTGTTCAGGGGTTATTTTGCCCTATGTTGTCTGCTCTTTGAAGTCCCTGTGATGATTGTCTTTGTAGCAGTCTACAGAGGTAAAATAAAAAGTGTCTTTGTTCAGTTGTCTCTGCCCTCCCAATCACACAGGACTGTGCTRAGAGATGGATGCAGCACAGGTCATCTGAGACAAGAGGCAGAGATTATGAAATCACYTCAGGTCTTGACCTACCTACAAACTTCTCAATAGAGCCACAGTTCATTTACTAGCTAGTTTGTTGTCAGCAACAAAACTATGTGCCAGTAAATGGTATGACAATGTGTTTGTGGGACGGATAGCATGGTAATTTAACCCATAAGTGGTGGGCATTACTGCAGGCCCAGGGTCTGGGTACCTATTCACACCAATCCATTTCCTAGCTCTGCTTCTGCTTCTACTTCTCTCCTTTTGTCTTGTCTCCTTCATCTATCCCCTTCACTGTAGCAGTCATATAGCCAGAAGGGTGTAAAAGCCTGCTGCTCCTCAGTCATACCTCTCCCTGTCAGACACCCAGTGCTCTTCTTGATTTATGCCAGTGAAGGGCAATTCCGCCAAAGTTAGGGGAGTTAAATTAATGAAGAAAACTTTGTACAAGCAAAAAGAATAAACCTATGCAAAGCTTTTAGTGAATATTCATCAATAGAGCCTGTATGTTCACTGTTATTTCACTTATGCAACCACTCATAAACTCAGTTTAAATTACAAGATAGCCAGGTTTATAATTAATCAGTGCTTGAGAAAAAAACAAGGGACACAAGTTAATTCATCTATTTACTATTTGWGATTAATTAGTATCTATCTGACATAATCTGGTTTTTGTTTCAGGTAAAAGTGTAGGAGTTACATTTACTAYAAGGTTTACTACCAGGAGTCTGATGATGGTCTTTTCCTTTTTTAAGTGCACCAAWGTGACCTAGAGGTAACCTCCCAAATAATGGGATGTTAATGATATGTTCAATATGAAACCAAATAACTGATGCATCAGGTTTTCAAATKACTATAATCCATTTAAAATATCTCAACCAACCAAAAAAGTTTTCAAATAATCCATGACTTAAAATTAAAGATTTTAATTTAAACTTAAAACTGAAGATTAAGAACCACTGTCAGTGATAATGTTATTTTAAACGAGATCAAATCAATAGATTCCATTTTTAGTGGAATATTTTAAAAGTGTATTCTGATCTTTATATTTCAGTGCAAGCAACAAGTCCTAATGGTTACAGATGACAGCACTAAAGACTTTACTACAGCTGAAGTTCCTTACTTACTGGTACACTAAATGCACAGCATTATTCTATTTATTTACCACCTTTTGTTTATTATATCTGTTCTGTAAAATCTGACTAATAATATTTTTTTATGCAGAATGTTGGCATTTAACCTGATTCATTTTTACAATACATATCTTKTTTCTTAAGTCATTTACTGTTGTTTCATGTGTGATTTCATTAAAGTTTGCTGTCAGTAACACGTAGTTAGAATTCTAATATTCAGAAGAATTGAGATGGAACCCTGTAAAYTTCATTTGAGTGGGAGACATTCTCTGAGTGACCCGTGAATCCTGGCTGCTATCCAAAACAAACATACYCAGCTAATGTGATATGCCTGGAAAGTGGTCCTAAGGGAGGCATAGAACATTGGAAAATAAGATCTTTCAAGAGAGGCTTCTAAAGTTTTCAAAACTTTCCAAAAGTTTCTCTGCAATCAGTGGCTACTGCACAGATCAATTTTCCAAGTGTGCCCTTACACTTGCATCAGATGTGATTCAGACACGTGAATCAGACACAGCCAGGGTAGTGTTTTAACAGRAGAAAGTAATGTATTTAAACTAAAAGCTTTGTAATGAGAAAAAGTCAGATATTAAAAAAAATCTATCAGCAAAACTGCTGAGTTTACAGTGACTAATGTACTACATTCTGAAAYGAGCATGTAAAGTCATGATACACAGTCTCTGAAATGGTATATGCTCTGTTGTGAAACTTCAGGTGGTATAATCTTTTATGGTCTTCTGAAAATTCCACAAGCTGGAAAAGTCACATATAAACATTTTCTTAAGGGATTCTTGCAAGTTCTTTGACTTACAATCTCTTTTTAATTTTACTCTTCCTCTTCCTGGAGGGAGAACATTCTCCCCGCTGTTCACACCAGAGGTATAAGCAGTCATATCTAGGTGGAGTGACTGACTTAAGATGAGGTAAAAAGATGGGGTCAGATAGCATTAGTCCCAAAGAAGAAGCTGGTCACATTATAGAAGGAAGTTGTGCTTGGTCATTTGTGGCTGAATGTAGTGGGAATTAGTCACAGTTCAGTTTTAGGTAAAATTGATAGTGCTGGGAAAGTTATTTTGGCTAAGAGTTATATCTCCCCTTATGACTGGGGAGAAATGACTAATTTTCATATTATGGCACAAGGAGGCTGCACTCACACAGGTACAGTCTGTTTCTCTTGTAGGCCTTGATTAATGTATTTGTCATTTTTCTTCATGCAGTGTGCTGCTGTTGGAACAATACTCTAACTCTTTTGTGGAAGCAGCATTTGCCTTTCAGGCATGAGCTAAAGAATGTTAAGGATCACGTCTCTCAAAATCTTACTGCAAGGTCAGGGCTGCCAAAGTTCCTCATTTCAAGTTGGGCTGCAGGCCATAGCTACATGTAAGGGGATTGCTAACAATTAGTACATGAAACTGGAAAATCTACAGTGTTCAGTAAGCTCCATATTCTGTGCAATGATGGAAGAGATACTTAGTTCTGGACAAAAAATAAACATGCTCCTGTTCCTCAAAAGCTACAAAACTTCCCAGAGCTTCATAGCAGTCAAAAGGCCTGAAGTGAAACATTAAAAGCCAAAATCATAACTATGTATCACAGAAGGAATTACAGGACTCGCTTTTATCGTAACTCTCCACACAGCAAATAACTTGTCAGGATCACCCCTACCAGTGAGCAAAAGGGAAAACAGTTCTAAAGTTGCCAACATACCTTCAGGCAAAAAGTATTTCTTACTCCATATCTGCTGCCAAGTGCAATCCAGGTGCATGAGGAAAATACCTGTCTCACCAATAAATCAGTTTTGCAGCAAGCCTTGTCCCACTGTGTTCTGGACTCTGTACATTGGCTGAGCAAAGCCTCCACTCCTATGGTGTGGCAGCTAAAGACAAACACAGTGTTTGCAGAAGTCCATAACTGAACCATGATAGCAAAATTCCAGGCTTCATTTCTCAAGACTACGTTTTCAAATTTTACAGATAGAGCCTAGTTTTCTCCTTAAACAAGGTTTCTGTCAATGGGATAATGGTGAAGTTACATGCTCCAGTGCAGTTACACTGCAACCTCTACCTAGTGAGAGTGAGAGGGACTCACAGCTACAAGCTGTGTTCACATACAGAAGCCAAAATTATTCCCAGTAAAGTAAGAGCTTCTTTGACTTAGAAGGGTTACAGAGACCAAGGAAGAGAAGAATAATAGRCAGAAATGTTTTCTGTCTGTTTGCTAGAGACATCACTGGAAACCCTGAGCTCTTAGTGAGTTAGTTTTCSGAAGCGGTATAAGGAAAAGTTTATTTGTTTAAAACTCAAAAAATCTTGAACTCTAGAAACTGTACTGGGTCTGGTTCTGTTATTCCACTGCATGCCCAGTCAGCCTTGATGTTTTKTTCCTGTATTTAATTTGCTTTCAAACTGAAAATAAAGAACCTCTCCATTCTACCTTCATAAATTGATTGGCATTAAGCTGTACATTAAGCTGCATACAGCAACTACCATAGTCATTTCAGGGGCTAGTCTGCTGTTGTGGTTTATCCCAGAGAATGTGGGCCCCTCCACAGCCACACACAGACTCACTCACTCACTCACTCACTCACTCACTCACTCACTCACTCACTCACTCACTCACTCACTCACTCACTTCCTGGTAGGAAAGGGAATGTGAAGAGTAAAAGTGAGAAAATTTGTGGATTGAGGTACAGACACTTTAATAGGTAAAGCACAGCTGCACACAAGGGAAAAGTGAAACAAGGAATTCATTCACCACTTCCCATGGTCAGGCAGGTGTTAGAGRTTCATTCCTAACCAGGAGAGCAGGGCTCCATCACATGTAACGGTGGCTTAGGAAGACAAATGCTGTCACTCGGAATATCCCCCTTCCTCCTTCTCCCTCCAGGTTTATATGCTAAACACAATGTCATATGGGGTAGGATATCCTTGTACACAGTTGTGATCAGCTGCTCTGGCTGTGTCCCTTCCCAACTCCTTGTGCCCTCCCAACCTCCTGGCTGATGGGGTGGGGTAARGAGCAGAAAAGGCCTTGATGATGTATAAGCCCTGCTTAAAAACAGCTATAACACGCCTATGCTATCAACACC
>QVAJ01000041.1:2918977-2939221 GCA_003546035.1 Mixornis gularis | reverse complement strand
ATAATAAAAAATTATAATACATGATAATTAAATAACAATATGATAATTTTAAATGATAAAATATTATCTTTTGGGCCTTTTTTTTTTTCTCCCCCCTTCCCAGAGGTCAATAAAACCTTTGCTATTTGTTTTCATTTCCTTCTTAGCATCAACTTCAACCTCCCACGGGGCAGGTATCACTTTGCTCCTGCAAGTTTTGTTCTGAAAAAATKGCTTCATTTTTTGGCCAGTTGAATGCTCTCATCTGGGTCTTTGGTTACTTTGTTTTGATCTTGAGATTATTTTTCTTCTTCCTTCAGGATCTTTCCAGTTTCTGGAAGCTGAATCCAGCATCCCAGATATATGCAGATTTCATCACCACCATAAAGGAGACTGGTTAGTTAGCATGACTGGCAAGAATGATGAGAGAAGATAGGGAAGGAAAATGTGGTGAAACGTTGAAAGCTAGGAAGCTGAAATATTTGTTTCTAAAAGATGATCGTAATGATGGAGTTTCCTTATCTGTAAAACTGACTGGTTACCAAATGTTGACCTCTGAATACAGATAATAGGTATTTTATTACTTCTTATGAAACAAGAAGATCATGTTCTCTTAAAATTCTTTCTTAAACTGATAGCTTTTTCAAAAACATACAATATTGCTAGTAGAAAATGTTCCCTTCTGAAAGGGATAAACCTTTATTATCAGTAGACTTYTTCAGTGCAGCATATCAATCTACAAAAAAAATATTATTGCCAATATTTGTAGTTGCTATACCAGCAGATTATCATTTCAGAGGAAAAGCTGTAGGGCTGTCAGCAATAGATTTGCCAACAAAAGCATGCAAACAGATATTTCAATGTATATCATTCCATATTTACTTTTACTATATTCATTTTYTTCCTAGCTGTTGTATATAGCTATTTATTTTGACAGCAGTGGCATATTTGTTTTAAAGCCTTTCTGAAAATGGTAAGTTTGTAGTACCTTACACGTTTCTCATTAACGTTGGGCTATTTCCCTTTCAATTATTTTATTCCAATTATTTGCCATCTAAATTATCAGATTAGTTCACCCAGAAAAGGTAGTTCAGAAAAGGAGATGCAACCATCAGCTGCCTTCAGCAGGAAACTTCCATTTGCAACTTCTAGTTCTGTCAGCCTAAATTTAGACTGGATTCAGTACAGGTTTATCTCCCTTAACCATTAATGGTATAGATAATTCAGCTCAATTTCAGTGTGATTGGAAATGTCTCCTAAGGAGAAATCAGGACAGCAAGACAAAAAAAAGCAGTTACTTCTATTCAAAATTAAGGGTATGAATGGAAAATTGTACAGGATCTGATTTACTGGGGTTTTTGTCTACATACTGTTGTTAACCCTGTCATGGTAACAACTATCARCTTTACTTAACCTAACCTGAAAAATATGAAGCAGATTTTAAAAAGAATTGTGAGCATTGGTGAATATTTAGTTCTTCARTCTGAGAGATTTTCAAAATACTTCTTCCCCACTAGAAAATGAAACAGGTGACTTGATCAGAGATACTGTGGCAGAAGAAGCAGACAACATTAAATTAAGTCCTAAAGCATTTTTAGGCTGTGTRAAAGGCCAGATCTCCTTGAATTGAGTATCTAGAAGATGTGCTGAGGAGGAACCTCTAGGACATCAATAAACCAATGTCTAAGAAAAGTAATGGTCTTAATAACCCTACATGAAGTGTGAGATAGATCCTTTCTATAGATGAGAAATGGCCCCAGAGAGTTACTTGGTAAGGACAATATGGTAGAAGATGAAGAAAAATGTTCTATCAAAATCATTATAAATGCTCCATTTATTACAGAAATAGATAACTTGCACTGTTTTGCTACAGATTTGTGGCCAGCTCAGAGGCATTTCAGTAAAGATGGCTTCAGTGGGAAAAATGGATTACTGACTTGGGTTTCCTTCACATAATATGCATCCTTACAAATAGGCTTTTACACAGACCTGTTATGAGGGTCACAGCATAGAACTGGAAATAGAAAGACTTTCTGAAGTTAAAAAAACCCAAAAAATATCAGTAGTCTTGGCTTTTTTAGAAAAGGTTTCTGAGCTGTGGTGTCAGATGGGGCATTCACAGCCCAGGGAAGGATCACAACAGTTCACTGTGCACCTCCACCACTGAGTTCCCCTGAATGACTGACTGGTGACACTGGCTCAGCCAAAAGTGTCTGCACTGCTAGATCACAATGATCTTTGTTCCATGTAGTGGAGGAGAGCAACAGAACACAACATTTCAGGGGGGAATACRTGAGTATGGATGGGCATGTGTGTGCATGTATGGCCAGGCACAGGAAGCCACCCTCCAAGCACCACAGTCTTGGCACAGATGATGAATCATCTGGGAGAGCACTGCTGGAGAACATGACTGTTTATTCCAAATACACAAGTGGCAATAGTCTGCCAGTAAAATACTATGAGTTTTGTGTTTCTGTGTCGTTGCTTCTGTTCCAAATTCTAGCAGGCTTGGAGAGGATACTAGGACACAAACTCGTTCCAAATCTCATAGTTGGTGTTAACCCTGTATCAGCAACCTTTGCAAGGCCTGTGACATGGCTGTGAACACTGTATCGTTTTCTTGATACCAAGGGAGAAAGAGGCTGTGGGGTTGCAGGATTGTTTAAAAGTTTTCTTGTAAGTTTAGTTTAGYTCTCTATGCCTGAGAAAGGCCTCTTTGTCTTTTTGGAATTTCTTCTTATCRGAAGTGGTATGTGCTTGGTGTCTTTCTCTYTGCCTGCAGACACTCCCTWATTGGYCTGTGCATCRTAAATTTCCATGTTGTTAGGGAAAGTGTCACTTCWCAGGGACACAGAGTCTGCATGGTGCCTGGCAGAGACCCCCAAGAGTTTACCTAACTGTCTTTATCTGATTTATTATGGACTATGTAATCTAGTTAGCATGTATACTTTGTTATTGGTTTATGATTTTGTATCCACCCCTGAGCTAGCCCTAAAAAGACCCCCAAGCCCAGGGACTGCGTCTCTCTCCTGAGGTACCAGCCTGGGGTGAGGGGGTCCCCTGTCCCCCAATAAACCCTTCTTMCAYCATACCTYYGAGAGRYCCCTCTTTCACTCTCCGCAAACCATAGCAGCAGGGGATCTGAGGTCTGCAGAACCAAGAGCCCACAGCAGTTTTGTTGGGATGTGCTGAAGCTGCCAAGCAGTCTTGGCTGAACAAGCTGGCCAGCAGGGCACGCACCCCGACAAGAGGCAAAAGCGCCATGCAGCACAAAAAGAGATTATGTCTATATTGTTGCATTCAGGGAAGATTGATTCAAATAGTTCAGTAACCATTAGATAAAAGATGAGTTCTTTAGCTATATTTTCTACATCAATTTAGAATATTGATAGGTAATACAGCTCACATAATGTGAGAACTACTCAAATCTCAATGTCTTTCAGAATTAACATTTTGAAGGATTATCCAAGAGTCTGAGGATACACAAAACACTAAATATAGCTTCTTCTCTGCAGTTTTGCTGCAGTTGTACCATCAGCCACTGACATGACATGAAAATCCAAACAGTTCTTAATTCAAAGTGGTTCCTCATACTGGTTCTCGTGTTATGAAACAAACCCAACCAAACAACCAACCAAATAATTCCCAAATTAAAGTTGTTTGGTTGTTTGGTTTTTTTTTAATATGGCCTATACCATACCGTATCAGCAGTTTCTAATTGGCTTTTGTGTCTTTTATGAATATCAATGATAAAGGCTGGGCAGCATAACTAATGTCCTACAGGTACATGTTTAAAGGTTATAGTTTTCTTTCACGACTAAGTATTTCATTAAGCTCTATCCTGAGTGATCCACTCAGGATAAGTAATATTTTCAGGCACAGTTTTCCTTTGAATAGGCATTTTTTTTAATTGGGGTTCCAGAACTTTCCAGCTAGAGATGCCATTTCCAGAATCTTACAAGACTTGTGGCTTGTCCCRGTTGGCAGCTCAGGTTCTGCACCTGAATTTTCACCTGGGCTTTGACTTCCTTCCCAAAGGATGGTCATTTACTCTAGCAGGAAGAGCTTCAGAGCACAAGAGGGTGTTATCAATCCATTTCAGAACTCATATTTGTAGTACAAAAGTTATCAAAGTTAATAAAAAGCTTTTCTATCATTTAAACTTTAAATGTCACTTGAAATTCTTGCTTTCCATTCCAATTCATATATCAATTTTCCCATCACAGATAAATATACAGTCATCTCAGAATCCCAAATCCTCTTCTGAAATAAATCAATTATGAATTTTTGGCATTCAGTTTGTCTGTTACTTATTTATATTTGGCATCAGAAAATGTTCTGAGAAAATCCTTTGCGCTGATTCTGTCCACCATTCTCATCAGACGCCTGCAGTGGCCCCATTTTTTATTTTAAAGTAATTTGTCATTATTACTTTATTTTGTTTCCTGAAGATCACCTCTGCTGCTTCTATCCTCACTTTGACTCAATTCATAATAATGTTCTCTATTGCAAAAAATTGGAGTACTTAGGGAAAAATCAGGACTGTAARACTCATGCACTATTTCGTCTATCCTAGCCTGAGAGATTCACTATAAAAGCATACAGTGKCAGTTTTTACTTGCTGTATGCCAGCTCAAGAATTTCACAGGAGATCATGAATCCAGTAAAACCATCCATATCTGATGTCTGTTAGTCACTTCTCAGCCTCATTTAACACCATTTGCAAGCTGAAGTGTTAAAGTCACAGCTGATGCTGTTGGAARGGGTTATACTGATACAGGCATCCAGAAAATGCCATTGCAATRGGTGGCATTCAGGTTCCACTCTGCTTCAAACACCAGGGAGGAATATTTATCTATGGATTTTCAGATTACCAGGACAGTTAACTGTACACTTCATACAAGGATGCTAATTTGAACATGTTCCATCTGTGAAAAGGTAGCATTATTTTCTCACAGGTTCACAAGCTGTCTGTTTCTGATGAGAATAGTTATGAAATAGAAAGACTATAAGGAGCAATGGTCAAAAGAGRAAACAGAACGAATGTCATCTTGTCTGGTAGAATACTGAATGTGAAAGTGCAGGTATTTTCATCATTATGATCTCATTAGGAAGATCATATCTAAGCCCTTAACTTCTAGGATTTCTCTACTTCTCTATTTAGCTCTAATTTTGAGAGGAATGGGCAAGACTTTATACCTTCATACAATCACATAAAGTGTGGTCAAATTTTAAGGACACTGAAGAACTGGGGAAGTGTTAAATTTTCTTTCATAAATTTCTTGATAGTGAATGAGCTCAAACCTTGTGTGAAAAAAATGTGTTAGACATTTAATTATATGAGGAGTTTGTATGGTTTTATCATTTTCCTCCAAACACAACTTCAGGAGAAAAGGATTTGGATGTTAATTTTGGTTGTGAATAAATGCAATAATAAAGCCTCTTTGTTGTACAGGGATGCRGTTCTATATGTAAAAATGCAGACTTTCTGTAAATACAATATATGTTTACTGTCAGTATACGCTCATGGTATATAATTACATATAGTATAGACCTGCATTATAAAAAATCGGAGAGTAATTACTCCTTGTACCTGAAGCCCAGTTGGGAGATAAAGGTTTCCACAGAATGTAGCAGTTTATTGGTAAGACAGAATATTGTATTTTGAGTCAAAATTACTAGCTATCCACAGCCTGTTTTGGCTTTCCACTGTGCTTGAGAGCAGTACACAAAATTCTTAATGATGATTTGTCACTACAGAAATTCACTCCTCCTCCACAATTTGTCCAAAAAACAAAGAGGTAGAGAAGTTCCTTTTTTTTTTTTGTCTGTAGTGTGAAGCTTGTTGATTGTACCTAAGGASGACTCTACTAAGTTTGTTAAAGTTYGTGTATTTTATTTTTTATTGGTGAAAGCGTGCTTAAAGCCATCATTAGATATCCTTCTACACAAGCTGTTGAAATGGAGACATCCTAGTTATTTACCTGGTCTACAGTGAAAATACAAACCTTTCATACTTCTGCTTATCTSTTGCAAGACTCACATTATATATACRASACAATTCTAATTCCAATGCCTAGTTCAACAAGATTCATACTATATACTTAACTTGTCCCCTCTTCTTACATGTCTAATCAACCTAAGGCTTGATTTTTTTCCAAAAAATTATTCACCTACTTTATCCTTTCACATTTTAAAGTGGGCCTATTAATTTATGCATTAAATTGAAAGAGTAATTTTTAGCACACTGTGTGAAGATTTAATTGTGCAACTCTCATTAAAGCTAATAGGGATTGTGTTGTTAAATCACACCATGCAGAACATTCCATATTCCCTTAAGTGCCCTTTTGTTGTTGGACTGAGAAGGGGCCTGCACTGCCAGAGGCATGCATATCTATTTCAGTGAGAATGTCTCTAACTGGTTTAATTTCATTTTCGGGTCTGAGTTCARAGTCCTTGAATAACTGGTCTCATATGTGTAATCAAACTAAACCAGGCTTTTTGACTTCAGGAGAAGAATTATTTAATTAAATGGCYAGATCTGGTATTTGGCCCAAGAGAAAGGGTACCTGTATCCACTTGCAAACACGGTCCCTTCATTTGTGCTAACAGCCATCTCTGGCAAACCTACTGAGTGAATTTCAAATGGCTAGAGCAGGCTAACTATTTGGGTTAACATTTTCCAAGGTTGACTTCATTGTTTCCTACCCTTTGTGCTAGGGTTTTTGTGGGGGTTTTTTTTGGAGGGGTTTTGTTTTGTTTTTGGTTTTTTTTGTATTTTTATTTACTTAATAGATTTCAACACAAATTTGGCCCTTAGAACACTGTTTCATTCAATGAACTATGAGATTAAATGTTAGCTTTCATTATGTCATTGTCAAAAAAGATATTTGATGATGATTTCAAATTAATGCAAACTAATGCTAATCTCTCTCACTGTGGGGAAAAAAAACTTTAAAGGAACTCACTTTGATCTGTAGTAGTTTTCATTTCAGCTACATTAAATATCACCCATCAGTTAAGAGGAATCGCCTGATATTTAGATAAGCAGAAAAATTCAGCAGAGGCACTTACTCTTACTTGGTGCTGAACATTTACTATAAGGTTTTACTGTAAAAAGCTGCTACAGCCCTGAATAAAATGCAATGCCTAGAATAAGAGTTAAATACATAATATTGGAAAGGTAATTATGGTTGTGACTGTACAGTTTTAGTACAAAACTGCACTATGGAGGATACCATTTCCACTAGATCAGCAAGATTGTTGAAACAATAACGTTTTGTTTTTTGGTGGATCCTCCGGTAATTTTTCATAAGCAATTCCAGCCTGAGCAGCGAAGGAACTCTTTTGAGACTGACAAGAAGCACGAGGAAGAAGTAGAGAAAAATGCTCTACTTTATAGAAGAAAACAGGAATGATAATTAGACCTCAAAGAAATGATCTGTAAGGGAACTTTTGGACCTATCCAGGACACAGGGACCTCATCTGAGCATGAGAATTCTGTCACAGGTACTTTCTTGTGTGCACATACTAATTAATACAAGGAGATTATGGGTTACACACTGTTTTCCCTGGTAACACAAAATTTTCCCTTGTTACACACGATTTTTCCTTATTTTTTTGGTGTCAACTATGCATCTCAAAAATATTCCTGCTCTAGGGATATTCTTGCGTGATTTAAGGCTGCTCTTTTCCCCAGAAAGATACCAATATAATGCTCCCTCCAAAGGAAGGCAATTTACCACCTCCCCTGCTGCACCATAAAACATATGGAAGTGTACCATAAATAAGAAAGTCTCATAATTGCCGAAAGACAATTATTAAATAAGAAAAAGGCATTCTGTATTGAGCCTAGAGGGATAAAAGCTAGGGATAGACATGATTGCTTGTATTGATTAGGTAATCTTGGAAAACTGCTCAAGATGCACATTTTCCCCAAGATTAAAGGACCTATTGAAAGGATCCATCTCCTGTAGGTTTGTTTTCTTCCATTTCCTTTTCACAGTACCCACTATCATACTTGCTATATTCCCTCAGTTTTTCCCCTTATCACATCTGATGGGGCTCCTTCTGCAATATCTACCTTCTTCTTTCATCCCTTCTTTGCCTTTCCATGGCCCACCTCTCCCACTAGTACCCTGCAGTCCCTTGTACATATTTTATACACCTTCTTACAGACATGTGGACAAAAAAGCAGCATCTTAGGGTTAATTATATGCTGACAGGCTTCTACCAAACACAGTGAAAAGGGGCTGAGCTTCCTCTGTAGTGCTGTGGTGGCAGGAGCCTCTCAGCTCTGCAAGCTGTTTACCTTTATAAGAACTCAGTTGTGTCTGCTGTCTCTGAGACAGTCCCCTGCCCACCATCATACTTTCTTGAAAGACTCCAGAAATCCAAAACATAAAGCCCGGTTGAACAATTTCCATCTCCCTGAAAAACATGATTTTAAAAAAAATTATAACGTTACAACAACTTTTGGAAATAAAATAATCAAGAATATATTTTAGACTGGGAAGTACAAGAGTTTGAAATTTTTCAGGTTGTGATTTGAAAGCAGTCTTCTGACACAAGTTGTACAGAAGAGGAAATATGGTTTTAAGGTATAGCTTGGTAACATTTCTAAATAGTAAGCTTTGCACATTGTGGCAGACGATAGACTGTGGTATCTCAAGATATTCCTTCTAGTTTCATAATCTTGTGATATTTGCTCTGTGATTTAACATGTTTTTAAACAATGTCATACAGCACAATTAAAATACAGCTGACTTGAAGAATTATTCTCTCACAAAATTAAATAAAATAGTAATTACTGGAGCAGATGTACTCAAAACTGATGAACACATGGATACAGACCTTCAGCTGGGGATGAGGTAGAAACTCTACACTTCTTACAAGGAAGACAAAGATCCAGCAGAACGTCCTTTTCAAAGAATATTTTGTAGTATTGTGTGAAACTTTAATTTTCCCTTGAATCAGACTAGTTTTTGGCTTTGTTGCACCTTGTAAGTGGTAGAGGTATCAGCTGCCACTGACTACCAACTGCTTTTAAAGCCCCAGCTGAGTTCAGGTATGTGTCTTTACCATTCTTTAATTGCATTGGGCTCATACACCTGTCCTGAGGTCAGAGGAGAGATTAAACAGGAAATAACCCTGAGAAATCAAAAAGATTGAGGAGAAAGTCATAAGAATGGCATATTCAAGTGTGCTTGGATGTCTTAATGACAAGCAACTGAAATTTATTTCAATACTGTCTTAGATTCCCTCTGCCAGAATTCTCTGTGCCAGAATTAATGAGTTTCTCTAGTTTTCATATTCCCTTATATTTTACCCAAGCTTCCTGCTATCTGTAAGACCTCCAATACTGTTTTTATCTTTTAATTTTAAAGACAATCTCCCGTGCATTTTTGCATATTTCTGTGCCCCTGAATAAAGACTTGAACAGCTATGGAAAGGAAATCATTCATAAAGCTTTCTACAAGCCATTTAATCAGCTTTTCTGTAGTTTATGATGTATGCAAAATCAATTAAAACAGTCTCTGATTCATGACTCATTGTTGTCCTCTGTTGTAAATCAACCTCTGCAAAGTTTATGGCTTGCTTCTAATCTTATTTAAATTCAAGGTCCAGCTGGGGGGAATAGCAGACATTTTGCTGAGGTTTGTGCTTTCCCCAGTTTTCAAGATCTGTAGAATAGTATGTGTTCACTATTGRAATGGAAATATCAGTTGAAACCTCAAGATTACTGAAAAAACCTTAGCATAACTTGGTAGGTGGCATTTTTTCTTCTGCACTGATATAAATGACTGCCCCATGATTGTGCCTCTGAAGATAAGAGAACAGGTACTGAAATGCTGGAACTAGTCTTCAACTGAGATGAAGAACTGAGATCAAAAGCTACTTACAGAGTTYAAAATTACCATATTGTAACTGAGAAGAGAGGACTTGTAGTTCACAAAACCTAGTTTGTTTATCTCAAGTACCAACAGAAATACAGGCTGAATGATCATGAAATCGTGGCATCATCAAACTGCTGCGGTACACAAGTGGCTGATGCCCATGCTGTCCTGGATTTGTTGTTCATCAGATCCAAGATGCTTAGATCAAATTATCTGAGATTAGGCTTTTTCCAATCATAGAATRAATTTACAAACAGATTCTGTGGCATTTTTTTTTAAGATGAGGAAGAGTTTACAGTCAATATGACTATACCTCATTCATATAAATGCAAACCATCTTTACAAACTGCCTTGTTTGTTTTTCCCTGTGCCCTACCCCTTTATGCTGCTATATACTTTTCTTCAATTGTATTTCAGTACTTCATGAATTGATTCATTTGTATCTCATGCCTGTTTGTTGTGCTTATGTCTGAGATATGAAATTCAACACTTGCAATCTGAACCACAAAATTTAACATTCAAGTGCAGTGTTCATTTTGTCCCTCACTTCGTTGGGATTTTTAAAGAAACTGTATCTTGATTAAACACGTGTAAAAATCTCTCATGCAACCTAATTTTCATATCAAAATATAAATAAGAATAAACAGAAACCCCCAGGAGGGAGCAAGTAAGCACATAGCCTTCTTAAGTTTTCTTGAGCTTTCAAGTGGGACAGGATTAGACTTACATTTTTCTCTTCTAAGCTTTTCTATCTTCAAAAGGGTGCCAATTGAGATACTTACAGCCTTCTATCATTATGACTGTTTTTCTGACAATGCAGGATAATTAATCTATAAAGACAAATAAAGTAGCAGAATTATTAGCAAAGGAATTTTATTTGCTAAGAACTTTGTGCTGTGGAAAAAATCTGGGCTACTGTACCAAGCAATGCATCTGAAAATGCAGTATTTAGAGGTGTGTCATATATACAGAGAGCAGACTTGTGGGCCTTCTCCCATTGCTCCTGCTGTTAGATTAAATAAAGTCTCAGACTGTATGAGCTAGTGTTTAGTTTGTCCTTTCTGAATTCTCCAAATKAAATCTGCTCCTCTTGTCTCAACATTTCAAAAACCCACACCAGAACTGGCATTTATTTGACAACATATGGTTATCTGATAAGAATAACGATTCAGGAGAGCAAGGAAATTTCACAAGGAATTCATGGGGAAATAAGAGAATACAGACAAGTCAGCACTAAAAATTACACATATCATTATTGTCCTGGGGTGACTTTATGATGCTGAGTTGTATCCGCATTCATCTGTTTAGCCCAGAAATAAGTTCTGCACTTTTAGAAGTAGGTCTGAGAGCAAAGTGGGGGAGAAGGAGAAGCAGTGGAATTTTTTCCTGGCTATATTCAAAACCATAGAGATAAGTGGTTCAGCTCTCTCTCTCACAGTGCTGTCTGCAGCATAGACAGCGAGACAGAGAGACAAAGAGCATTTTCCTTTGCTTTTTTGCTGGTTTTCCTCATTAGCTATAGCAAGGAAGGTTTTCCCAAGACTGTGTCTTTTTTCCTGGAGCTGTTCAGTCCTGCTCTGGACTGAAAGCCCAGAAAAACACTGGGAGCTCACACCTCTGGCCCACCAGAGCCCAGGATGTGGCATTTTCCAGTACAAGAGCAACTGATGAGAGATTGAGCGAACCAAGCCACCCCCCACAAAAGGGACTCTCTCTCTCTCTCCTTCTCTCTCTCTCTCTCTCTCTCGGTCTGAATTTGCCATCTCTCCAGAACAACAAGAGGTTCCATTGTTTAATATTATTCATTTTCTCATGTTTGTGAACACTTTGATTGTTGAATAAACAGCGTTTTTCCACTTTCCTCAAAGAAGGTTTACCTCCCAAACCAGCTGGGGGAGAGATCACTTGAATATGATTTCTAAAAAAGACCACTTCAGAAGTTTCCTCCCAAAATTTGGCCCAAACCAGGACAACTGTACAATTAGAGGATATATTCTGTTAAAAGATAAATTACAAAACACTTTACAAACATGTTGGCATATCGCAGTGCTCAAGCACTAACTTCCAAAATTTTAATGACATCCTTTTTTTTTAAAATCTTTTTAACCAGATTTTAAAATAATTTACTCACACATGCCCATATGTATTGGCAAACACTTCTTAAAACATCATTTTGGTTATGCAGCCAAACATTGAAGACTCGTGAGACACATTGAATACAGCTCCAGGCAGCCCAATTTGTCCTCCTGTGTGACTACACCACACCACAGCTAAATCATAGCACTTCCTAGGGATAAAGTTCTGCTATGTATACCAACGGCAGATGAAATTCCTATGGAGATCTTTCCAGCCATAAGGCTTGGGAGATTTTTTAATTAATTTGGTACAGAAGGAGAAATACGACAGTGCTAGTAATGCTGAAATTATTTCTGGAATCAGTTTCAGCAGAAGTATTATGGGTGCCATGGAATGTTTGTCATCAATTAGCACCAATAATCAAGTGTCTTATTAACCAGACTGTTACCTAAGACATTGCTTCTTTCCAATTTCACAGCTTAGTAATAAGTTTATTGCTAGGGAGATCTTTGAATAGCGACGTTTAATTTCAAATAATTTTTTATCTTTCTGACAATGTTTTGCTATGCAAATGCATGACTCTGGCAAAATATTTATAGTAGTTTCTGGTTTTGTTTTCAAGAGATGACAGAATGAGATCTAGCTTGAACTCAATGATTCCCTAGAAAAGCGAACAAAGGAAAAGACCATACAGAGGTTAGGGTCATAAAAAATCACAGCCATTTTCCTGTTGTTTTTGGAAACTGAAGGGAATACTATTTATGAAACTGTAAAATTTAATTAATAGTTTTAAATCCCTCAGAATTAGATGGCACCTCTAGGGTACACAAAGCTATAGGCTCATCTCATGAAAAGCAACTGAGAGGGGCACCACAAATTTTATCTCTTCCCTGTCCATGTTCCTATGGTATGTACAAACTCAGTCACTCTGTGGGAGGGACATTTCAGACTTGGTAGTAGATGGAGGTAGTAGCCCAAAGTTTTACCCAGTGCAGTGGAAGGCCTGTCTTTGGAGAAGCACAGAGCTTTGGGGAACAAGTTCAAATGAAGCACTTGCCTGTCTATCCAATCTGAGAGCACCTTGCAGAGCCTTGCAGATTCAGTTAGAGGAAACCTGCATTCAGATGCTTCACCTCTGCACTGAGATCCTCATCCTCCATGTTAAAAATCAGTCTTGTTTAACAATACTTCCCCTCTGAAGGATACAGCAAGGGACCAAAAGATGCTCATTGCCCTGCTCTTCAAATCCTGTCACTGATAGCCTGCCGAAAGACATGGACTTTCCCCAGGTACATTTACCTCTTTCGAAGATGTTTTTAGGAAAATTCTCATCCCAGACTCATCTTGGTCCCACAAACTGTGTCTTTTCAAGTTCAGAGCCATCACCATTTCTGAAATCATAGCATTGCTTCTGAAAACAAAACTGCTTATAGACTCAGACTTCAAAATGTTTGTTTATGCCTTATTGATTCAGCCATTACACAGGCAATAACCCTAGTTCATTACAAGCCTGATCATTATTAGTATAAAGCCTTCTTATTCAGGCTCTGCATGGCCTTGAGGCTCTTCAGAAAGGACTTTGTGATAGTTGCTACTTCTCAGATTAAGTGGTTTCCCTTCTCTTTTATGAAGGACTTCACAGAACCAGCTCTTCATACCATTTGATGGATTTTGACGTTTCTGAGTCTAATGCACAAGTATGCACACAACTTGGTCCTCCAGCAATTTGTTGCAGGCATTCTGGATTTGGTTTCTGCCATATATTATGTTCCCAGCACCTCTTAAAAATGCTTCATAAACGTCTGCAAAGGTCTGAAGAGGTGTCATCCCACTGTATGTTAGATCTCACCTAATCATGCCAGTGGTGGCCGTATGCTGCAAAGGGAGCACATTCAGAGAGATATCCCATGCCAGGACTGGTGACAGACATCTGTGTACTGGACAGATGTCCAGTACTATCACATTTCTGATTTTTGGTACATGTAAAAGAAGTCTATTTTTACTTCTGAAACTGAAGTTTTTTTCCAGGACTGGTGATAGACATTTGTCTACTGGACATTTCTGATTTTTGGTACATGCAAGAGAAGTCTATTTTTACTTCTGAAACTGAAGTTTTTTTCCATGTCTGTTGTCAAATGTGCTTCATACTCTGTTTCATATGGACAGACTCAAGAGTCCCTGATTTCCCAAGGAGGACAACTACAGCATTATGTGCTGGAAAAACCTGATGCCTGTGAAGCATGTACCAGTAATTTCTCCTGTCCCTAATGGCTAGCAGTTGAAGCAATGGGGGCCAGAACCATCCCAACACCTTACACTGAAAACTAAGGAAGTAGAATAACCTTTCCTCTTCTTTGGGAAGAGGTTCATCTTTAGAACAATTGTATGCAACGTCAAATTCAACTATTTGATATGGTACATAATCCTTTGAGGTGTAGCACATGGTGTTGTATCACTAGCTGAGCCTTTTGAGCCAGAAGGCAAGAGATAAGAGGCGCTCTCATATACGAGGCTAAAATCAGCTGAGACTCTCTCTAGTTCCTAAGCTGACTGGAAAAGACACTCCCTTGTCATCTGTCGAGGACATTTTCCCCCTGATACTGCAAATGCAAAAACACCCTTGGTCAAGTGGAACAAGGACACATTTATAATGTGAACAGCAGTGTGAACAATACTTCTAAAAAGTAGTTCCTATTTATTTACCTATGTAAAACAACTTTTCAAAATATACCATTGTGTCTATTTCTGAAAGCCTTTCCTTGCTATGTTTTGCTTATGACAGGTAGTCCTTTTTTTTAAAAACTATGGAATTAGGTCACTAATTTCTGCAGAAATTTTTTACATTTTAGAAAAAAATTTCATTTTATGTTCTAAAGAGTGATTTGTTTAATTTTCATGTAAATTTGTGTATTAATATGCAAAAATGAGACATTTTATCAACCTATGCTAGAAAATTATTAAAGATTAATTATTTCTTTTTAAAAGTCTTATTTTTTAGTTTATTTGTTTTATACCACATGCCAGACTGTGTGATATATATTTTTGGGAGTGAGGAAAAAATATGTATTCTTTAAAGTGGAAAAAATGCAGCCAATCAGGTTWAAAATGTTAACAGAGAGGTATGGAAATATACAATACATTAATTTGACTCTCTCTGTAAGCATTTCCTTAAATAAAGCAAAGCATGACTATTTCTTTGCCTATTTCAACAATAATCTTCCTGCTGTCCTGGCTCTTGCCRTGTACATCTTTCTGTATTTATAAAAAAACAACCACACAAACTAATAAAAAAACTCCCAAGAGCTGCAATAGTAATTCAAAGTGCTCAACCATAAAAAATAATTTTTCTCTTATATTGGTGCTCCCATTGTTTTGAGAAAGTTTGAATTGAATTGCAGACATATGCACATCAAGTCCAATGCAAGTCTGGCACAAATATGCTGAATGGCATGAATTTCACAGGTGACTACCATATGTAATCTAGAGAAATCAGCCTGAACAAAACCAGTGGTCATTTTCACAGTGCTTCCAACTATACAGAAAACATTGTAATAATTTTCAAAACTTTGTAATATTTCCTTTTTAATTTATTGCCCTGATGCTAGGAAATGTCTCTTTGACCTGCTCTCATAGACCCCAGGCATTTGGTTTCATTTGTTTCATAAGTCGAAGAGCACAAAAAATGCACAAGGATGATTCTCAATTATTTAGATAGAATTTGGAGAACATTATCAGACATCTTAGAAATACTCACAAAAGATTTTGAGACAGATGAATTGGCAAATTTCAGACTTTTTTTGTGTTTCCAATAGCATTGAATTTGACCTATTGCTATCAAAAATGTCAAGTAATGGTTGTCTTACACTCTTTAATTCTATCTTTAAAAGTAGGTATTGAATTTCAATTGACTCCTCTTACTTCTTCTGTGTCAATTGTCATGAGGGGCAATTATTAATGAATTGTGAGGTTCTTACACACCACAATAATGGAAACTGGAGAGCACCTGCTCTTTGGTTTCTGTGTACGAAAATAACATTTTCATTTTTTATTCTACTCTTTTAAACATTTTGATATAAAATATAATTTAAAATTCAGCGATGAACTTTGTGTTTTCTCAACTGACATGCTTTGCATATGCTTTTGACTGAGTTCAGAATCTGACTTTCTGTCAAAGAGAATTGAAATCCTAACACAGAAGGTTTTTTAAACCAAATTACGGCTCATAGTTAAGAAGTTGGGGGGGGGGTGAGTTGTTTGTCTGTTTTTCAAAAACTAGATGCAATTTCATTACTATTCTTACGTTTTTGCATATATGACTGATGACTTTTGCATATATGACTTTAGGAATGTTCATTCCTAAATAAGAGATGTTTTAGTATGTGTCTGATTTACGTCTTGTCAACACCAGCTGTCTGGGTAACACAGGGGAGTCTCTGCCTTTCAAGTGAGTAACAGACAAGAAAAAAGGCTGAGATAAAGCCACCAGACAAACATTGCTTGCTGTCACTGTTTTAGTCTAGGGGTGCAAACTTAATTTGTGACAGTTGCCTGACATCTAGCATTCACTAGCAAGATTTCTTTTAGCTTTCAAAGTGCCTTGGACTATCAAGTGCATCTGGGTTTGTATATCCTTTTAGAGACTCCAGGACAGAGATTGCTCTTCTTACAGAGCACAGCACTGTGATTTGCACTTAAATGATTGCTTGAAGAACTGGAAGCACTGCCTGGTATTCAGTAAGACAACAGAAATGCTAGTCAGGGTTGACTATATATGTAATATTCTGGTTATCCATTATGTCCTTGGTTTATATCTCCAGTTGTTCTCAGTCTGCACTATTGTGACTGCAAAGAACCTCATTAGCCATTTATATTCCCCTTTCCAAACCTTACTGAGCTCACATATTGTGGCAATCAATTCAAGAGGCCAATTTTGCATTATCATTAAAGAAGTCCTGCAATTAGTCTTACACTTCTTGCCTTTAATATTTTACTGGATGTCATTTTATTCTTTTGCTGTAAGAGCTGGCAAACATACTTTTCTCATCTACTTCCTCTTTTGCATTATTATGTTCAGTAACAGTAATTAATCTCCTCTGCAAGGCAAACAAATCTAATCCTCTCAGTTTCCCAGAGGAGTGCTTTCTGGATCTTTGATTATTTCTTGTCACTTAACTGTACACAGTATTTTATTTGAATTTGATAAATAACTTGGTTGAACTATCACATTCATTTCCATGCAGTCCGTCTCAAGGGGTAGCATAGCAGTGATTTTTGTATTCTTCTTGTGTCCTACTATGTCCTCATTAGCTGAATTTTCTTCTCAAGTTTTCTTTCTAAGAGGTCAAAGTTTAGCTTGAAAACCAAACCAATAACGAATTATCAGCAATGCAGATTGGTTCTTTCAAGTTTTCTGACCCAGCCTTTTTAGTTTTGTTTCTGAAGATTTATTTTTGTGCATTCCCTGCCTGTGAAAGTTACTCAATTGTATTTATTATATCTTAAGTTATTCAATTTCTCTATCACGCACCTCACACAGAATATCTGAAGTGAAGATAAATACCTAGATGGGAATTGCAGTACCCCACTGCCAAGTCTGTCACTATTCACGTCCTGTCCTGTGAAACTCCAGTCACTGCTCACTTACCAGACTTCTGCATGGAGATTCACATACTCCTGAGGACCCAAACCCACTTGGCAGCTCTTGTGATCTCTCTGGTGCTGCTCTTGGGTGAAACTCCGTTTTCCCAGTTCAGTCTTACAGCTGCTTCCATGACCTGTTCTGGCTTCTCAGCTACTGAGGGAAAGTGCCTTAAAAACGTGTAGAAAGCACTGAGGAAACTGGAGTTTTACCTCCATCTCAATTTTCAAATGATGGGTTTAAAAGCTACCTTGAAAGTTTTGCATTTACCAGCACAAATTCTGTGTCATACATGGGAAATTTAGTCTCAGCTTGAGAAGGCAGTGCAATAAACCCACTTGTCCTTTAATTCTATTAATGTATTTTTAATAGCCCTTGCAGGCAAATGAATTGAGCACTGACAATTACAACATTTACTGGCGTATGTGTCCCACAAGGTATTTAAAAATAGGCAAATTGAAATCTTCCTCCATCCTCTCTTCTAGCAGCCCACCACTCCTAAATAGGCTTATGAGCTTAAATCTTTATGCTCCCACAAACCTGACACAAAGGTCCAGACTACGCAAACAGCTATCAACTCTCTGTCACATAATACCCTCACCCATCCTCTAATGTGCCAAAATAAATACATAAATAAATAAATAAATAAAATTACTTCTTGTGGCTGTGTAAATTGGCATATGGTTTGCTGTGGTCTGTTAGTGTGCAACTAGGAGAAAAAGTGCAACATTTCTGGGATTCATATACTGTTACGGGAATAACGTCCACTGTTTGCCTTCCCACATTACACACATATCATCAGAAGTTAATCCTCCTAACAGAAGTCATTACTGTAACTCATTTGGACAGGCTTTCCATTTTGCGTGGTTTGAGCTTGGAGCACKGTGTATTTTATAAATCAAGTGGTATTTTTTCTTTCCATATCAAGCTTTGTGTACAATGGACATTTATTTAAAAACACTGCATTTAATTTAGTCCTTTCTACTGTAAGCAAAACAACAGACGTTTTGGAAAAACTTCATCATTTGACTGGATAACAATCTATGGCTCCTGGATAGAGGCTGTAAAATTATTGATTTACTGCCTTGGGCCAGTATTTGCAATAATTTAACTTCTGGCTTAACTCTTGTGTATGGTTACGTCTCATAGCTGGTGTAATACTTGAATATATCTTTATAATGCCTTACTTCTTTGCATCACATACTAACTGTATCTTCAACAGTTATTTTTATTTCTGGATGTTGTTCAGTCTAATGAAGACAATATGAGGAAATGGTAATGAAAGCATATTTTCATGTTGAATAAGCAGACAGCTTTTGCCAGGGTAAAATGCAAGTAAAATATCACTGCTTCACTTCTTCTCTTCTCAATTGTATATCAGTATTTAAATTGTGTGTCAGTGTTGAAGTTCATTATCATAATCTGGCTATAAGCATCAGTGGATACAGTTCAAGTGCCTCGCCATCCAAAATTAAGATCCTTCCAAATTTAATCGAGTCATAGAATTAATGAAATCATAGAATCATAGAGTATGCTGAGAAGGTACATATATGTGGAAGGCACCCATAGAGATCATCAAGCCCAATTCCTGGTCCTGTGCAGGACACCTCAAGAGTCACATCATGTGCCTGAGATCACTGTCCAAATGCTTGAGTTTTGCCTGGCTTGGTGCTGTGACCCCTTCCCCAGAGAGCCTGCCCCAGTACTCAACCACCCTCTGGGTGAAAAACTTTTTCCTGATATCCAATTTAAACCTCCCCCAACTCATTTTCATGCCATTTCCTTGAGTGCTGTGACTGATCACCTGCCCCTCCACTTCCCCTCACAAGGAAGTTGTTAACTGCAATAGTTTTCCCTTCGGTCTCCTCCAAGCTGAAAAACCARGTGACCTCAGCCTCTCCTCATATGGTTTCCCCTCCAGACCCTTCACCATCCTCATCCTATGGCGCTACCTTCCAGCCTCTCTTTCCCTATTCTGCACAAGGAGTTGCCACATCCCTGGTGCAGAATCTGGCATTTGCCATTGTTAAACTTCAAACACATGGTGACTGCTCGGCTTTCTAATTTGCCTAGAGGTCTCTCTGCAGGGCCTCTCTGCCCCCAAGGGCTTTGAGGACTCCTCCCAGTTCAGTCTTGTCAGCAAACTTAGTATTCCTTTGAGTCCTGCCTCTGGATTACCAGTGGCTACTGGGGAAGTGAAAGGAGGGAGTATGACTGTGGTTGCCCGAAAAGCAACTTATTAAGTTGGTTAGCAAAAACCAGAAGCCRTACACAGTAGCCCCAGAAGCCGCAGGGGATGAAGCCCTGGGATGCGCAGCCAACAGAAGACCAGTATTACAGGGAACAGCATATTTATACAGCCTTAGTAACAGAACAAAGAGCCGATGAGCAACAACACAACCATATACGGAAAAGCGACTGACCAATTATTAACACATAACCTTATGCAGAAACTATGGCATAACCCATATTAACATAACTAAACCCATAATCCCATGCTGCTCGCCATAACATATACCTAGATGTTCTCCTTCTCAGCACTCCACTTCTCAAGGCCTTAAGTTGATGCCTTCTGTGTGGTCAGCCAGGGCCAAATCACTGCCAGTCCCAGCTCCCACAGGGCTGGATGCCAGGCACCCACAAAAGCCACTCACT
>QVAJ01000041.1:2882096-2918467 GCA_003546035.1 Mixornis gularis | reverse complement strand
ACTTGCTGTCTGCAGAGTTGTTCTTCTCACATGTTCTCACTCTGCTCTTCTTTGGCTGGAATTCAAACTACACCACAAGCTTTGTTCTGATTTCTTTCTGAATCTGTTATCACAGAGGCATTACCACCATTTCTAATTGGCCCAGCCTTGGCCAGTGGCCCATCCATCTCTGGAGCCACCAGGGACTGTTGGCTCTGCCTGACATGGTGGAACCTTCTAGCAGCTTCTCACAGAAGCTGTGGCCCCACTGCTACTAAAACCAGGCCATGCAAAACCAATACAAAATTCCATCTCACAAAACATCTCCTCACAATCTCCAGTAGCCTGTTTCCTCCCAGGGAAGCTGGGGAAGTGCAATCTTAGTCTTACTTTCCCCATGCTTTGCCAGACAATGACCAACTACAGGAAAAAATCTCAATTTAAACCTACGCTTCGAACTTGGCTTCTGTAATCCAACTTTGTCTTTGGAAATACTATCAGAAAGGCAACAGCACCCTGAGCCCTAAGACAACCACCTTCTGAGGCCTCTGCCAGCTCTTTGCTGAGCTCTCCACTTGGCATTGCCAAAGGCTCTTGCATCTTCTCATCTTTATGTCTCAGCATGCACAGCTCTTAAAAGCCACCAGGAAAATCAAATTTGTCAGTCTAGTCTGTGGATTTTTTCCAGATGAAAACTAAACCTAGATTTATATTGAAAAAAAAATGTGGATATTGTTCTCTTTCTTTACAAATATCTGGAACGTTTATCTCTTTATAGCCAACTCAGCAGTAAACACTTTGTTGTAATATTTCTTTCTTGCAGCTGAGACCTTTTAAACAACCCTGTACAACTTAAACTTACAGACCTTTATATTAAAGTTTTTCTTGCTCAGCTTCTGCTCTTATGCTGAGAATGATTTAKAATTTATTGTCCTTATTAGTGGCTTTTTGTACAACTTCAAATTCTGCTGCTGTGGCTGTTCAGGAATTTCAAGAGTTTTTTAGGTACTTTCTAAATATTCAGCTTTGCATTTTGCTTATATATACAGAGAAAGCATTCAAACACCCCATGTTTCCACTCTTTTACGCTTGTTCCCAATATATAGATACAGGTTACAACTGTAACTTCATCTTTTTGCACCCAAAAAAACTGGCATTCACATCAGCAAATGCTTGATCTGGCAGCTGAGCATTTGGCCTTTCATGTGTGCTCTTTGATCACACAGGACAAAGTGGACTTACAAATCTTCTTCACTCTACAGATGCAGCAASGTTAGAAGAGTGCTCTGTCTTGGGGCTCTCCTACTCTGCTTCTTGCTTGTGCCCACACTGCACTGGCACAGCAGTTTTATGTTTGTCAATGCATTAGTAGTGTACATCACCATGAAACTTCTCTTAAAAACAACATTTTAGCTTACAGGARGTATCATTTTCCCATGCTTTCTCCAGATTTTCCATTCAAAAGTATTTGTGAGTTCCATCTTGACCCAGAAAGTAGTTTTTGTGAATGCTTTGTGGTTATATCCTGCTTATCTGTACTGAATTTTAAATTCAGAGGAGGAATGGAACAGAATATTAGGGGAAGGAAATGTTTAATTTCTGTCACATAACCAGCATACTTCTGTCCATCAATCCAAAGTTAATTGATTTTGTTCCTCTTCRGTATGTAACTTCAATTGTTTCTTTCCTCCGCCCTTGTTTCTTTTAATTCTTACAACAGCTGCCAGTTAAATGAATGTCTTCTAGCAGGTAGGAAGAAGATGCAATTCATGTTGTGCACAGATGATATTAAGCATCCAATACTGTGAAATTACACACTCCATTTAAAAACAGCTGAGAGGAGGAGGAGGGGGTGGAAGAACAAATTATTAGCAGCCTGTTTGTCTGTCACACTACTGATAAAATCTGGAGAGAAAATAGAAGAAGAGTGGTTGGGAAAGCAGTGGGATCTTACACTGTAGGAGGCCTTCTTATGATTTCTGCTCATGACACAGGGATTTTGCCCTTCCTGTCAAAAACCAATTTGGTAACCACTTGGACACACCTTGTTCAACCTGGAAGAATGGCTGGTATGAAATATTCAGCAGGTGTGCACTTCAAAAGCTTATACTAGCTACATTTGCTCTGTTAGGTTAGTTCACCTGGAAATACATAACACCTTAAAAACACAAATTGGCTCTCAAAGGCTACTCATCTGTTCTCCTCTGTGTTTTATGCAGGGACAAGAATGTGCCCTTGGGCGACTACAGCTGACATTCTCTCAATACTGTCTTTGTTTTCAAGACCTCCCTCATCATGTCCAAGCCTATTAGGCTCCAAGACTTCTGCCAGTATTTATCTTTAGAATCTGAAGTTGTACCCAGTTCTTTCAAGGTTTGGAGTAAGTTTGAAGGTCTCCACTAAAACCTCTCTAAAAAGGGAGAATCTGGACACCACTATCAAAATACGAAGTATCAAATCATTTTCAGCTGCAGACCCAGATTCTGCACAGTTGCAAAAGTCAAATTCAGGAGTTTGGGGTTATTGCTAGTGGTAAGTGAAAACACCAGCACTCCTTTCTGTGTAGGTGAAATAAGTCTTTCCTCTAGAGTCTGCCTAAAAATATCCTGGGAGAGCATCCTCACTGACAGATGGACTTCATCAATTGATCTTAAAAACCATGACATTTGTAGATGAACACTGAATAGTTATTGGATTGTGCCTCTGCAAAGTCACAGCACTTGAAGAGTCACCTTTACCTTAAGCAAATTCAGCTTCTTTTCATCAGCATAACAACCTTTTTTTCTCTTTGGGTGACTTGGATTCAGTAGTGTTTAAGTAATACATTTGCCTGAAGTAATTAAAAAAGGGKTTTAGAAAACTACATGAATATGATGTGATGAGGCAAACCACTGTGCCTCTGGTACAGCCATCACAGCTGTCCAATCTGTGGCAGCTTGCTGGTGACTTGAATGGTCCATTAAATTTCATGGTCTGATTCTTCCCTCGCCAGGAAGCCTTGCAAAATGAGCTTTTGAGGAAACCAAGTAGCTACCCAACTTGCATATCTAAAGCTGCAGTTATACAGTCATTTAACACAGATGGCTCTTCACTCCTTCACTGACTTCAGCAGAGCTGGCTCAGGACCACAGGCAGAGGGTAGAGGGCTGGAGCCAACAAGGTTTAGCTGATCTGACCTAACACCTCATCTCTACCTCTACATTGGCTGCTGCTGAGAGAAGGTGTAGGAGCCAAAGGAGCAACTCCTGTCCTGACAACTAGAGAAACAAGAAGCTCCAGTCATTGAGGCACTCTCCTCTGATTCTCCCCTTTCCTCATGGCAATGTGATTGGGTTTGTGTATTGTGCTTGCTCTCCTTTCCCAGAAAAGAGTCCCAAGATGAGAGGGGGCTGATGTGTGGAAAGTGACATGGCTCCTCTCAGGGACTAAACATATGTGAGCAGAAGGAGGAAAGGTGGACAAAACATTTCTGGCATTTGTCTTCCCAATTCACTGCCTCATGTAAGGGAGCCCCCTTTCCTGGAGATGTCTGAGTATCTGTCTGCCTGTTGGAAGTGATGAATGAATACCTTGGTCTGGTTTGATTTGTTTGCATCTACAGCTTGCAAGCACAGCTTTTACCTATTATYTTCATCTCCACACACAAGTTCTCTCACTTTTACTTTTTGGTTCTTTCCCCCATCTCACTGGGATGAGTGAGCATCACTGARGAGCTTTGTTGTCAAATGGGGCTAAACAATGACAAACCTTAAMATTTAATTATCTCTGCCAACCTCCCTTAGTCATTTTTGCCTTCTGAGACTCCTGAACACTCTTTCCAATCCTGCCTTGAAACACTTTTCCCACTCAAATCTCTTCTGCTGTCACTGCAAAACTGAGTTCAGCCACTGAGCCAACCCTGATGTTTTCTTCACCTGTATTAACTGTATATATATAGATTCCTGGGTGTTTGAAAGGTTATGGTATGTGAATTTATTAACACAGTCTTCTGGCAATAATTTCTGCATGAGTAACAGACTTCGAATTCTCAAATACAAAGCAGAATTTTCCTAAATTCAGTAATTATAAAGTGTTTACTGGTTGTCCTGGTTAGAGGAGTAGGGTACCAGTTTAGGAGTATGTGGGTGTAACCACACTGTGTATTCCACACCCCTCTACTTCCTTTCTAAAGAGCTGTTAATGATGGATCATTTGCAGGAGCTCCCTGTGCACACCAGACACCTCAGGCTACAGGCTGGGTGTTAAATGAGGTAAGTAAAAAGAGGCAATCCTGCCAGGCAGGGCAGTGTTCCTTTTTCTTCACACCTATGACTCAGCTGTGGTAACCCCCTGTGGGGAAGTACCAGCACAGTAACACCCATTCTGAGGGGTCATCTCTGCTTTTGGGCCATAATGGACTCAATAACACCAACACAATAGGCAGATGCAAGGACTTGACCATCAAGGACTTCCAAATATCCCATGAGTCACAGTATTCCATCATTCCATTGTGAAACTCCCCGTCCTGGGGGAGGTACTGAGTATTCCCACCTGAACCTGAGCTMTAAATCTGTGGATCTGGAGATTTGGCACAACACCACCACAACTGGATGGATGCAGAGGAGGGCCAGAACTTCCTCAGGACTGCTGCTTTTGACAAGACTGTGACCATCACTTCAACAGGACTGCAACCACCACTTGAYAGRACTGYGACCATCACTGACCAACAGCGTTCCTGTTGTATTCTGACTTTGTGGGTGTAAGTCAATTCTCTGCATACCATTGCATTTATTGTAGTCTTTCTATTCAATTATAACTCCAACCTGGAATCTCTCTTAAGGTAAATGAATGGGGTTCATTTTTCTTTCCAGTTTACTTTCAAACCAGTACCCCAGTTCTTCTCCAACTCTCTCAGCAACCAGGCTCTGGTTCTCAAACCACCTTTTTACTTACATCAATTACATTGTTTCTATACATTGGTGTTATGTCTTAATTTAGTGTTTCATATTCTGAACAGAAATGCTGTAAAAACCTACACTTTAAAGCTAGAAGAATTCATCTGCAACATGCACAGTTCTTAACTGTGCCAAGCTGAAGTCAAGTTTGAGCTGAAAGTGTTTGGAAATATCCCCAGGTGATATTTCTCTCATCTCATTTTCCAAGTAAATTTATCTTTCATTTCTGATGTGGTTGCTGCTGCTCAGTTTTATTTATAAAACTTTGAAAATAGGAATTTATAATGAACACACAGTCAGTTTCTTAAATTAAAGCACTGAGGCACTAACAAGTAAGCACCACTATAATCAAGCTAATTAAAAGGCCACGTTAAGGATAGGAATCTGCATATGAAAAGGAACACAATTTTCCTGATGGTAGTTTTACTATCCTCTTATATTTGCATGCACCCTGTAGAGTCTCAACATCATTTGAAACTAATCTACTTAAAGAAAAATCAGGTTTTTACCCCTTAATCTCTTTAAACTAAAGCAATATTTCGGGTTTTGACCAACAGGTTCTGTGTTTTTCAAAGTTCATTCTTTGAAGAATTGAAATACTTTAATTTATCCAGAGCAGCAGATGCACAGCACACTTGGGGACAAATGAGATGAGTGAGCCGTGTACTGAATTTTTAATGACATTTCCCTGGTAGAGACTTCAGAAAGCACTTTTGAAGACTACAATCTAACTCGGTAATGAGCAGTTTTCTTCATTTAAAAACTATGTAGAAAGATTACTATGGGCTTCCGTATTCAGAAGCTACTTCAGGACATTTGGTGTTAGCTTTTTTTTTTTGTTTTTTTTCATTGCCAGTAAGGTAAAGCGGCACAGAAAAGATACTAACAAAGACCAACATAAGTTGCATACAAATCMTCTTTACCCACCCAACAAAAATACTTTCTGTGACTAAGTTTTACTTAATAAAATCCCTGTTTTGGTGACAACTATTTCAAGCAGAAAAGACTATTTAGGATTTGAAACATTTCAAGTAGCTCTTAAATATATGATGTAGACATAAATTCAGAGAGAAGAACATTGAGGTCACTTGGAGCTTAGCTGTTAAGGAGCATGAGACTCATACCTTAAGTTACAAATTTTTTTAGCTGTAGTTTTGCAATATATCCTTACAGTTCCTGTGCTAAATAAACATTAAAAACTCAAGAAGTCGAGTTGGTAAATCAGAGAGTGCATGCATTGTAGAGAACTGGTTAGTTAGCTGTGGTTTACTTTATAGTGTTTCTTTGACCACAGTCTGGTTTTTTTTTGCTGGTTGTCTTTAACAAAAAATCAGAACCAAAGTTTTTCTGGAAGTTGACTGCTACCTTATGCATGGTGCAGATCTGCAAGTATTTCCAAATGTGTCATTTCAGTGCTCAGTGAAAGACTTCCACAAGTAAGTTAGCACATCCTGTCACATCCCTGCATTTCTTTTGTGGTTTAAGTTCCCTTTAGTTGATTTCCAGCAAAATCAGATGTAGAAAACCTTTTGTTGACAACAGTTAAACAATGAAGGAGTTTATAATAATCTTCCAATCATTCAATTGGATTAAAGTAGCTTTTTCTATACCAGGAAATCTTCCTCAAATAGAAATAAATAATTCATCAGGAAAATACTGTGCTGACTTCCTGATGTGGGAAAGAAGAAAATTTTCACTCACGTTTTCCAGACGATTTCACATCCATCTGCATTATCCTACAGCACTTTAAAGCTACCATAGGGCAGGCATAACATCTTGTAAAGGAAAATGCGTGGGTCAGCCCCAAGCCTGTACAGGTGCATTGGGTTATTCCTTCCCATGTGTAGGACTCTGCACTTGCCTTTGTTGAGTTTCAGACAGTACCTCTCTGCCCATCTCTCCAGCCTTTTGAGGTCCTTCTGAAGGGCTACACAGACTCCAGGGTATAGGACCCTGCTCCCAACTTCGTGTCCTCAGCAAGTAAGTTAGGCAATGCTGGACCTAGTAGTGAACCTTGAGGGATGCTGTTAGTGACAGACCCCCAAGTAGACCCTGTGCCACTGAATACAAGCCTCTGGGACCTGTCATTCAGACAGTTCCACACTTCCTGAGTTTGTCTATGAGGATCTTGTGACAGACAGTGTCCAAAGCCTTGCTGAAGTTGAGACAGAAAATACCCACTGCTGTCACCTCATCCATCCAGGGAGCTGTGTCATTGTAGAAGGCAATCAGGTTGGCCAAACACCTGATATCCTTTAGGGAAGCCGTGCTGACTACTCCTGATCACCTTGTCTTCTGCAAGCACAGAGATGGCCTCCTGAATTAGGTGTGCCATCACCTTCCCAGGGATCAAGACAAGGGTGACTGGCCCATAGTTCCCTGGGTCCTATTTCTCACCCATTTTGAAAACTGGGGTGACATTTCTTTTCCTCCAGTCCTGAACACCTCTCCTGATCTTCCTGACCTTTCAAAGGTGATCACGAGCAGGCTCACTATGGTGTGCACCAGCTCTCTCAGCACTGTGGGCTCAGTACTCACTCATCCCATCAGGGCTCATGGACTTGAGGATGTCAAGTTTGCCCAGGTGTTCTCAGGCCAAATCCTCCTCAACCAAGGGAAAGTCTTCCTTGCCACATTTCTTTACCCTGGTCTCCTGGCTCAGGGATTCCTGAGGCCAGGTCTTGTCAGTGCAGACTGATGCAAAGGCAAAGGCATGCCTTCTCTGCTTCCTCTCTTACCAGAGTCCTCTCTCCATTCACCAATGAGCCCACATTATCCTTTGTTTTCCTTTGGTTATCAATGCATTTGAAGGAACCCTTCTTGGTGTCCTTGAAATCTTTTACAAGATTTAATTCCAGATGGGTTTTGGCCTTCATTGTCTTATTTCTGTTTACTCTGACAACCTCTCAATGTTCATTCCAAGTGGCCTGACCCTAGTTCCATCTTCTGTGTAATTCCTGCCTACACCAGTGCAATGATGGGAGTTCTTTATTTGTCCATGTAGGTTCCTTGCTCTTTTTGCTGGATTTCTTGTTCTTCAGGATCCAGTGTTCTTGAGCCTAGAGGAAGTGATCCTGGAATACCAACCTAGTCTCTCAGACCTGTCTTCTCTGCAGGGATGTTCCCATGGGATTCTTTCAAGAAGATCCCTAAAGAGGCTGAAGTTAGCTCTCCTTAAGTCCATGGCTGCAATCTTACTTGCTGCCCTACTTACTCCACATCTGATACTGAATTCCACAATCTCATGGTCACCTCAGCCAAGGCTGCACCAAATTTCTACATTTCCAACAAGGTCTTCCCTGTTTGTTAGTACAAGGACAATCAGAACACCATTCCTTGTGGGATCCTCCATTATCTGTGACAGGAAGTAGTCACCAATCCTTTTCAGGAACCTCCAGGACTTTTTGTGCTTTGCTGTGTTGCTTCTCCTGTGGATGTCAAGGTAGATAAACTCCCCCAAAAGAACCAGATTCTGACTGTGAAGCTGCTACCAAGTGCCTGTTTAAGACCACATCCACTTCCTCCTCCTGGTCAGGTGTCCTGCAGCAAAGACCCACAGCAGTGTCATCATTATTAGTATGTCCTTTCCTCCTAACACCTTAGCTCTGAACTTGCTCATCATCCTCACCAAGAGAGACCTCAATGCAATCCAAGTGTTGCCTCACAGAGAGGTCAACTCCATCACATTGCCTTCCTGGTCTATCTTTCCTAAGCACCATGTAGTCCTTCTTGACAATATTGCAGTCAGGTGAGCTATCCCACCATGTCTCTGTAATGGCACTGAGATCAAAACCCAGTGACTGCACACAGATCTATAGCTCCTCCTGTTTGTTCCCCATACTGCAAGGGCTGGTTTACACTGGATTGTGTCAGTATCCCAGAAGGATTGCACAGGGATTCCCCCATAATCCTGTTCTGTTTTATCTTTGGCTGCTTGTGCTTGATTGAGGTATGTCCTTTTAAGACTACTTTTATTACTGGGGTGGTCACAGTAGCTCTCCCTTTCCCATACTTCATCTCTTTGAGCCTAGCTATGTCCCTATCCCATCTCAAATTTGGTTTAAAGGTCTTTCAATAAGGTCTAACTCCTCAACTAAGATCTATTTTCCCCTTTGAGGCAGGTGGACCCCATTTGTTGCCAGCAGGCTTGTAGTTGTATAGACTGATCAATAAAACCCACATGACTGAGAATGTTTACTGTAGATTAGGGGTGTGATATTACTGACATTACTATTTTATAAGAAAAATTATTATTGAGATGATAATGATAGTGATGATGAGGATGATTGTTGTTGATGATGATGATATTATTGGGGATAGAATGTGAGAAATGAATGGACTGAATATCTCATCCTTCATACAATATACCCGTAAAAAGATCAGTGTAATAACACTACTTATATCATTAAGAAAGAAGTTACATAGGTACGTGGAACTAAAAGAAAAACACCCCAACCACTTATTTTAGAGGAACTGGACTGTTCTAAAAATATACATGTAGATTTTAATTAAGGAAATATTTTAGTACAAAATGTTTTGACTAAAATTTGGACTGGATGCAGATATAAATTATTCAAGCAACATTAGTCTAGTAATTCTTTTTACAGTACATTAGTGTTGCTGGCATTAATGAACAGCAGGAAAAGTGAGGTTCATGCAAGTCCTGACRAATGTACTACAACCAGAACTTCAAAGCTGTTTCCAGAAATGTGTGCTGCTCTTCCTCTTCTCACCCTAATGTATCTTTGAAGCAAATCCTATGACTAGATATGCATGCATCAGAAGGACCAAATTCTACCTTCTTCATTCACATAAAGAATCATATTGAGCAGTCACAGTCCACATGTAACTTTCAGCTATGCCATGTGAACAATGGTAGCAGTAAAAAACCCCATGCTTGCAAATGAAACCACATAAAATCCRCATGGTATAAAGTCTTTTAAAGTATTTCAGAATTCCTTCCAGTGTTTGCCAAGGCTTCTCAATTATCATCCTGTATCAAATCTCTCTTTTGCAGAGAAAGACTAAGAACATTATAGTAGGGAAATTCTGGTTTCATGCTGAAGTGCTTCTTTGTCTGTTCCTTTCAATCAATCTATAAATATGAGGATGATACAGAGGCTGAGCTGGCCTTATACACCAACTCATTTTTTACCAACACAGAGTAGCCCAGTGCCCACATGGATTTCCTTACATCTGTCAGCAGCTTTTTAAATGATTGGTCATGGTTCTTCMTGGTAACTCCCCCTCACAATGAGTGAATGAGACAAAGGAAGACCTGTTGAAAGGATTTTAGYCATGATGTTTCTTTCCACTGTACAACATTTTTCAACAAGCCACTACTTTTTSCTATCAAATGCTGAGAGTTAGAAAAGGTGGAGCTATCT
This sequence comes from Mixornis gularis, assembly GCA_003546035.1. Classification (NCBI taxonomy): domain Eukaryota; kingdom Metazoa; phylum Chordata; class Aves; order Passeriformes; family Timaliidae; genus Mixornis; species Mixornis gularis. The sequence continues at coordinate 2,908,167 of QVAJ01000041.1, read as the reverse complement.
GAGACATAACCCTCTCATGCTGAAGGTGATGTCAGCATGGCAAGGTAAGTCAGCAATATTCCAGTTGTTTGTTGTTTTATCTTACTGCTCTTGCATATCATCAGTGCTGTTGATTGTAGGTTTTGCCCATGCTCAATGCATCATTGCRCCCTTTCTTTATTTTGTGTTTCCCACAGTTCATCAGTTTTATCTTCCATCTGTTCAATGACCTGGGTTACAAAGCCTCAAACATCGCTGCAAAGTCCAGGCAGGGAGCTCAGTAAACATCTCCATCCCTTTGGGCACACAAGAAACCTCATTCATGCGGGAACAAAAGCTTCCTCCTGCACTGGCTGGAGTGGATCTTTCACCACAAATGTTCTGCACCTTTTATAGCTGCATCTCCAGGCTTGTGGGTTTGCTTTCTTTAGCATACGCACTGTTTTCATGCCTCATGTCCCACCATTTCTCCTCTTGCTGCAGAATGACAAACTGTCTGCAAAAATTATCTCAAAGGCTCTTTACTGTAGCTGACCCAAGGAAAAATGTTGCACAGTTCGGCATGCAATGCCACACCAGCRGTCTGGAAGCCTGATGTTAAAAGAGACAGTTACTGCAAAACAGTCTGGTCAGCACTCTCRTGGACTGAAGCATCACAGTGTGATGATTATTCTATAAAAATGCAGCAATGCTTCCAAAATGAGTGGAATTAATCTGTACTTTTGTCTTTGTGAGATATAAGGATTGAAAAATTGGTATACATATTTCCTGAACCCTGTTTTAAGAACACTGACTGGCCAGAATACAGAAGACTTWATCAAGGAATTACTTTTTTTCTTTCAGTGATTTGGAAGTGATAATTGTATTAGGTGGGTTCTACAAAGAGTTTCAGTTTTATATTTACCCCAAATGCCTAAACCTGCTTTTATCACTGCTMTCCTTAAGAAAACAAAATGATTTTTTTTTCTCTTCCTAAGTCCCTTTTTTATGGGTGGAGAAAAGGAGAGAGACTGCATATGGAGGCAGTGACTGGTATAGGAAATGTATTTGTAGATACCAAGATATAGCCATGTAGTTCTTTGAAACGGTATGGTGGTAGGACATGCTGAGCATGAGAAAACTAAGGCCAGATGATRTTGAGTTCACAGGCACATGCAGTTTGTGTGCCTCTTAATATATCTTCTTGCACCCAGTCCTGCCTTTCCTAGTATGGCAAAATCTGCTGGTTTCCAGGTGGGTAACTAGCAGCTACAACTGTCTTGGCAAGAAGAAAAGGGCTCTAAGAGACTTTCCTTTGCACTTCCTCATGGCACTCACACTGCTCAGACCTATGAGGCCTCTGGGGAGCAGACTGTGAAAAATCCTTCACAGATTATTCATCAGTGCCCAGGTCGCATTCTACAGTAATCTTACTTAGAAAGGATCCTTAACTGTAAGCTTCTATAACATTATTAATGAAGAAATGCTGGCTGTCAAACATAGCTGAAAATGGAAAACACTTGCAAGAGTGCTGGGTTTGTGTGGTTGTTAGTCTGCGGGGACAGTGCAATTCACAGTGCTCTGCCCTGAAAAGAAGCCTTATAGGGCTCATGAAAGGCAACTCCTCTCATCAAATTTGAGGAGTCTTTGACATTTCTGAAATTGGTACGTCCCTTTTCCAGCTTTATTTCATTTTTCTTAATTTCTATGGCTTCAAAAATTTTGTATTTCTTATATACACACTGTATTGACACCATTCAGATTTTTWAAAAAGAAATGCTCTCTACATGAGAGAAAATTCCTGTCCTTTGTAGCAACTTCACCTCAATATTTAGAAARTAAGTAAAAAATTTAGATGCAAAGTAGCAATTCAGGGAGGTGACAAAAATTCAAGAACGACTTTTCAGAAGGAGACTATTAGTTTGTTTTCATTTGTGCTGAGAATCTAGAATTTATATAAAAAATAAGACACACCTTGTGTTGTGACAGATTTTATCTTCACTAGTGTTAAAAAATTACTTTTTTTTCATTCTTTAATCTCTATAAAAAGTAACTGTGGAAGGACATAGTGATCTTACCATGTATGGGAGGTCTGTTGGAGAAATTCCAATAGGAGCAGGAGTTGTAGAAACCAGAACAAAAGAAGCAGACGACCAGTCAGTGTGCCTCCCTCCCTCCCTCCCTGCCTGACCCCATCACACAGTCCCATGTAAAATAGGCAGAACAGCTGGCTGGTAGCTACAAKAAGTGTTAAGTTTAAAAGTGACATCTGGAACATCATATGAAAAGGTGAAGTGGAAAACAGAAAAGTTTGCAAAATACGTCACTTCTGTTTTCTTGGAAAGCAAAAAGTTTGCAGCCAGCACATCTTTCAGATTTTTGGTTTTTAGTTGCACATTCTGATCAGGTGCGTCTTAAACAGGAAATTAATTAGTCAGTGGTTAGAAAATATCCAAACAAAACCAGTGAAGTACATCTACATACTGATGAGACATTATCTTAAATCTTTGTAGTCCGAGGCAGGATTTAGAAAAGCAATGACAAGAATTTCCAGATGAAAGTCTGCCAGGCAGTTGGCCTGGGAGAAGAAAAGTCCAGAGGGAATAATGTAATCTTGTATTTGACTGAGGAAGCACCTGATTCAAAATCCATGAGGAAACATCACTAGTGCAGCTTTGTGAAAGACGGAACAGCAGTCTGGCAGTGGTAATTATGTTCTGTACTACTTCTTAAGGATTGTTTGGAAAAGCCACAATCAGGAAAAGAGGCTTCCAAGTTATATTGCTCAGATCAGAATCACAATGCAAGAAAACCTGTGAAAATACTGGGGAAAATGTCAATTGGTGTTCTTAGAGGATTTTTCAGATTTTATCAAAAATATTGTTGTTTGTTCCACACTAGCCATGGATCAAAGAGAGCTGAACTATGCTTCCTCATTAATGTCACAACGTGATGCTACAGGTTCCCCAAAAAAATAAAACATAAAAACAACTCCTGGTCCTCACTACCCTMAGTGCTAGGGAAATTTGAGAACAAATATTTCACATAGCAGGCACTGTAATGGTTTCTGGTCAGGAAACACATTCATTCTTTAAAAAGCATTAAAGAAATATTGATGTTGTTTTGAATTTTTTAAAACCAAATATTCTAGGGATTTAGTGCTGAAAGCTTGAAATGTAAGCAGGTAGCATTAGTGCTGCATGTTAATTTGGACTGGAAAAAAAGAAAGACAACAGCTAGAAATTAAATTATACTCACAAAATCAGGCCAAAATAGTCTTATAAAACYGAATCTGGATGAAGCCCAAGGGCTTCCATGAGCACTACTCTAAGTCTGTGCACAACCTGTGAGGAATATTAGTTCTGTAAAGCCTTTCTTTGCACTGCCTAATTCTAAAAACAATATAGTACTCCATCCCAGAGAAAAAATATAGCTCAAAACATCTAAGATCATTTATATATATGTATACATGCAGATTATACATTCAGTTAGCAGTGCTGTATGCAGTACTAATGTTGGGGTGAGAATTACTGTAACCCAGGGGCTGACCTGCCCCTGTACAGGCTACTTKCACCTTTTGATCTTCAAAACACCATCCTGTCTTCTAAGCTTTCCTCATGTGGATATAATGCAAACAAAAATAAGACTAGGTATAACACAGGATACCAGAAACACGTGGTGGAAAATTGGTGCCTTCACTAGGAAATCACACCAACCCATTTGTAACTATTTTGAGCCTTTCCCAACAGATGATCACTGTGACCAATAATCGTCAACATTATCCAATTCCTGGAGCTCTTTGCCACCATTAGGCAGAACCACATGATGCAATTTGAAACGGTGGAGCTTGATTGCAAATCAGTGTTGGATGTTAAGTTTGGGGGGGTTTTRTCACTTCTCAGAGCACTACAGGAGRCAAGAGGAGTCACTCATATTACCAGCTTAAACAATTATGAAAATCRGATAAAGTAGCACAAGACTGACTAGATAGACACAAATGAGGCTAATAGCACTGTATATCTAATCCCAGATTTCATGCCACAAGAACTAGTTCATTAAAAAGTATTTCTGTATCCTTGGTGTACTTTTTATGACAACAGGGGTTTTTATTTGAGTGAGAGAGCACAGAGGGGAGCACTTCTTTTTTGGTCTGATTACTTTGGTTATAAAAAAAAAGATTTTGTCAAATTAATTCCTACTGAAAATCTAATGCAAGCCTGGTGGAMGCATTCATAGACTAGGACTGTCTCATGCTCTGTATATAGGCAAAACTCCAAYTGGTTCATTACTGTAAAAATCTTTTAAAATCTTTGCTTGTGTTCCACAAGTGGCCTGAATGTATTRAGTTTCACTGAAAAACACAGACACAGTCTGCTTCTTTTCTTTCTATTTACTCTTACATCCAACTGAATTTAAATGGAAGAGAAAGCACCCGTTTACGCCTAGCTATGAATAACATGGAATAATGCCTTCATACCCCATGAAACATATGGTAGTATGGCAGCTAAGAACTCAGCCTTAATGCTACTTCATGTCAGTTCCTGCTATGATCTTACCATTTGCTTTGTTTATTTTACTTTGGACTACATTTTGTGAAAGACACAGAATATACTAGCCTATGTTTACAAAGGACTCCAAGAACTATAATAAAAACTACTGTATAAATTCTTTGTGTTCTTCTGGCTTGGTTTGCTAAGTTTTGGTGACTCGCTATCCAAAACTCAGTGTATCTGTATTGCAATGATTGGCAGAACATCACACGGGATACTTGTAATAGGAAAAAGTCACCATCTTAAAAATAGCGTCTTATCTTCTTTCCACTGAAGTATGGGAGAGTTTTGCCAGTAATTTAAGAGGAAATCTGTTCATGTCCATTTCATATGCTTTGAAAATTGCACCCAGAGGAGAAGACAYGAATGATCTAAATACAGAAGGAAGAGCTCTTAGAACAGCGTTTGGTGCTGTGGCAGCATCAGCATTGGAAACTTGTTTTGTTCTTTCACTGCTAAAGAAATATAATCCCTTAGACTTAATATCACAGTCATACTCGTATCTATGTGCACTAACATAAYCTTATCGAATGTTTATACCAGGAGTCCTCACAAAAATATGTGGCATTGATTGAAATAGTTTGAATGAGCTATTATTTTCCAATATCTGAGCTTTATTGTAGACCTAGTTCCCAGAGTTCCATWCACTTTGCTTCAATATAGCCAGACTCATACTTTGTCCAGCAATTTCTGAGTGGGATTCTGGATAGGTAAAGTATGCCCTTGTATCTCAGAGAGTACTTCTGTAGGTTCAACCCCTATTTCTTTTTTTCTGACGATATATGCAGGTCATCTCTGTTGGAAAGGAGAGCTAAGGCAGCTGAAAATGGATTAAATTAATGTAGCAAAAGCCTTCCAAAGACACCCATTTTCTGTGTGGATGGCCATGACAAATCCTTGTGACAAAAGTCACCTGAACTGTGTTCACCACAAAGCAAAAACGGTGCAGAGAGTCTGAGTCAGCTTTCACTTCTAGTTTATCATCATCTACAGTTACAGCAGGAGTAACTTTACCCTGTGAGCTGGACAAAAAGAGGTGTTATGATCAAAGGGGTGCCCAAGACATGTGGACATTTCAATTTCAAGATGTTAACCAAAGTACCAAGGTGCTTTTTAAAAAGAGACAGAGATCATAAAATTGTATGCTTCCACTCTTCTRCTTTATAAAGAGCAGGAAGAACAAGGGCCCAGGAACAAAGACTGATCTATCTTCATGAAGACAAAGTACAAACCACTCGTCCTAAATCCACCAATGTTTTAATGCCCTCAAGATCTATTTATGCATTATTTTAGTTTTTGGCCAATAATAAATATGCTTCTTCTTCTTCTAAGAAAGCTGCAGAAAATAGAAAGTATTTAGCAAGTCATCTTGCAACCAAGACAGTAAAGCCAGTAAAGGAAACTTAATTTTGCCAGCAATCAAAAGGACATGAGTGTTACAGAGAAAAGCCTGTATTGTGCTTAAGGTGTGTCAAAGCTTGGCTGAGTTCAGAACATTAATGTAGTCTGGGATTGTAATTGTATCAACACAGGATGTGGATTTCTAACCTCCTTACTAATAAAGAGCATCAGAGGTGAAACACATCAAGATGTCACTTCTCTCACAGGTGCCTTCATAGTAATTTGATCTGAATTGTTTAAATGCAGCTAATTCTCCATTTCTTCCATGCAGAGCACTTGGTTTGCAACCACTGAGAGCTAGGGTGCAGCAATGACTCCACACTTTTCCTGGGAGCAAAGCCAGTTCAGGCACCAGGGAGATGATTAGCAGAGGCAAACAGAAACATTCAGCCAGCCCCAAAATATGTGAACCTGCATTTGGCTGAATGATTCTGCATAGACATTTTCAGCTCTTGGCCACAGTCTCTTGCTCCAAGGGCTCTCATGGCATCTAACAACATTGTGAGTACCTCGGGTGCACTCCTGATCTCAACTGTCTTGCTAGAAGCACAGAACCATTTAACTTGAGCTGGCTTTGCAAACACAAGTCACAGTCAACACAGAAATCCTTGTGCCCAAATAARTAAACCCTTCTGGATATTAGTAGACTCTATAGGCATCTGTCTCATGGTGGCTGCCATAAGAGGGAGCAGATCCAAAGAGATCCTATCATTTCCTGATTTTCATATTTTCCAAAGCATTCTGGCCCCACATTTTCCATGGAGCTGAGGTCTGTACTGAACTAATTAATTCGTCATTATGACATATTCAAATTTATTTTGAAAAGCTCAGTGGTTAAAGGGCATAGATTGGAATTTAACAATCCATCTGCCCAGGGGTGACTGGCATCATATAGGCTCAGTGCCAGGGGAACTGAAGAGGCAGCTTAAGCCAACAGGATTAAAAGTAATCCTCAACTTTTTCCTTTGTCTTTCTATACAGGATAAAAATTAGAATTAGAATGCAAATTGAAGCATTCAAAAAAAAATAGTCTAAATTTGCCATTGTAGCCCATAATTTTGTGATCTCCAGTTTGARTTCTCAAGCTGAAATATGATGTATCTTTTAATGGTATTTCACTGTTATCTAGTTGAAAGCATGGATTATAAATGAACAGACTATTTTCTGTCTTTGATTTAAAGGATGAGACTGAGAAATTCTCTCTATTTCAATGGTGATCCAGTAGGTGGAAATAAATGCAAAAATTCAATCTTTCAAAAGCAAACATATCCATATACTTCTATGCAAAAAGCTTTTTTGTTCACAACAATGGGAGTCTCAGTTCAAAAAAAAAAATAATGCCACCTGATCATATGTGAGAGACTAGACTGGCTAATGACTCAAACAATAGACTATTTAACCAATAAGGGAAAAGGATGATCACAGGAGGTGGGTATTGATCACAATAGCAGTGCCCTCTCTTTATGAAATGGCTCAGGTGTGAAAACTCTCCTCCAGTAATGTGTGGGGATATTCACATGTAGCCTGAAGGTATTCACCCCTTCTGATGGGCCCTAATTGACTAACCTGTCCTGACTGTGGCACCTTGAGATGTGTCCTGGACCCCAAGAGACTCCAGAAGTGTCCTGTAATCTACAGCATTACATCATTCAGCTTAAAATTCCCCATGGAAGGAGAGATACYTGGGTCTTCCCACCTGAACCTGAGCATCTATAACCCATGGAAGTTTGGTGCTTTATGGGCTTTCCCCGTCGCTGAGGGATCAAGACAGTGACCACCACTTCAACCAACAGACACTGGAATTGCAACAATGAAGTCTTGTCACAAGATCCAATGGGTGGTGACTATATACCTTTCTACTCTTACCCCTTCTCTTTCTTYTCCCTATTTCTTTCTCTCTCTCGCTTTCTACATCATATTTACAGTAAATAATAATCTGTACTATTGACCTCAGCATATGGTCTCATTTTCACCTTAATTCAGGCAGAGGCATTTCTCTGCTAATTTTAATAATTGAATCTTAACACCATGATTTGGAACCAGGGAGAGGTAGGCCAAACAGTGCCACCTCCTGTAAACTGCGGTTTTCAGTAACAAGAGATATTTTTGCAATTTTTTTTTTTTTAATCAGAAGAAATATTGGGGAAGAAAAGTCTTCAGTTAAACCATAACAACTTCAGTTATGGTTATTTTCTTTCAGCCTATGTAGTACAGCAAGAGATTTCCCTTTTTTTTCTATGGTTTTGGGATTACAGTTTTTATGTTGTTACTTTAAGGCACGGCATCACCATGGAGCAGCATTATGTAGGGTGTGGCAAAATATGCAAAGTGGATTACTTGATTTTTCTGTCCCTGGGTAATTGGTGCGTTGATGAACAAATTTTAAAGACAGCATGTGSTTTGGATGGCAAAGGAAATAATAAGCTTGGTGCATTACTAACCATTACCAAAAGTTTACTTTCACGTCTTCTTTCTGTGAAAGATGAATGAAAGACCCAGATAATGCTTTTTTGAACCACAATTTGCATTGCCAGCTTTTTARTTGGGAAAAGAAATAAACAATGTGTTGGCTTAGAGATGCTGGTTTGGAACTGCTCTAATCAGTGTTCCAACCAAAGGTCTGTGAATGAAAGCATTGCAGTAAGAAGTTACAGTTAGGTCTGCCATATTAACATAATAGGGAAATAGGTGTCCAACACCCAGCTCAACCCTCGATTTCTCTAGGAAATCAAGGTACAAAACACCTAGAGGACACATTTAAAGATGCTAAATTGTGCAGCTTGCTGATAGACACAGTAAAAATTCAGAAAATAATTTATCCACGCAAAAAGACTGAAGAAAAATTCAAGCTCTAGCCAATCATCTTAGCGTTATGGTTACATCACAAAGAGTGTCCGTCAGACCAATGGTGCATACATACTGGTTTTATACAAAAAGAAGTAAAAATATATTGAATTTACCAAGATGCATATGGTCACTAGAAGTGTAGTTTTGAAACCTTTCTTCTCCTAATTTAAGTTCTTGTGTCAAATAGTATAAGACAACTCAGACCCAAAAGAAGACCAGTATTCATAATTATAAAAAATACTATAGACTCCCAATGTCTAATGCTACATGGAAGGTAAAGAATTCATCATTCAAACATCTTGCTGACCAGTGACCGGATTTGGTGGTTAAAGCAGGTATCTTGTGACTAACATAACGTAACATATATACTATGGCCACAAGTTTCTCACTCCCCACACAGTGACATTCACAAAAATATCTACCTTGTGAGTGAATCAAATGGAAGTGGATTATCATATGAAATGAAATAACTCTCCCGAACTACAGAATAACTACAGAATTCATTAATTGTTCTCAAATTATGAAACAAGTGATTTCTTGGCATTCTGTGAAGCATTTGACAACTGTCCAGTGATAATTAAATGGAAACAGTAGCTGAATGTCTGGTGCAACAGATACGGATTTAATGTTGAGTGATTTATCTTAACTCAAACCTCTTATCTTTCTACATCATTCTAGAAAACAAAGGGTAATAACTATTCTGTTCTTATGCATGGTTGCACCTTCTGGATATATGCAGAACTGCTTCAACTCAGCAACTATGCACTTTTCACCTGCATAAATGTTGGTGTTCACAGAACAGGTGAACTCACCTACAAGAGGCAGCCCACTAAATCAAGTTACAGCACTTGTGCACATAATGACAACAGAGAGCTCAATAACAAAGAGGAAGMAGACCCATTTGAAAAGCAATGAGAGATCCCTTTTGGGCAACATGCTCACAGATTACTCCAGAGGCTTGTGTTTTGGGGTCCACTGACGTCAGTACAAACAAAAGGAGGATTTTCAGAAGATGTAAAACTTTCTGTCTCAAGGAAAAAAAATCTGGTCACCATCCTATGCTATGTAGCACTTATCTATATCCACAGTAACACAGTACAAACTGGTTTTCTATCTCCACAGTAACCCAGTATGAGCCGGTTGTTTTTACAAGCATAGAAATGAAAGCATTGAATTTTGCTCTACAAAAGAAACTGGATATAGCCTGAACAGCAGCAGAAACACCAAGTATCTGGAATATGTGATAAGTGAAACATCTTGCTGGCTCTGCAGGACATCTTGAAACCCCAGTGTTATGGAATGGTCTTCTATCATACACCAGAGTAAACCAGAAATTGGAGCCTTTCAATAGTTCCCCAGACAGAAGAGCTTGCTGCCTTACACTGTTTCATTAACACCTTCCTCTCCATGACAATAAGCACCCTAGGAGTCCCTGGGTGTCTGCCTGATTCAGGTCATTTTTGCAGTTGTTCTACTGTTAACTTCRTAAGGAATTAATCATCTGAACCTTCAATGGTACAAGACACTGGAGTGCTGGATGATGGCACTGAATCTTTGATGGCACAAGACATAGGGGTGCTGGAGAGCATCCAGAAAAGACCAAAGAAGGTGGTGAAGGGTCTAGAGAGTGAGTCAAGGGGCGCAGGTGAGGGAGCTGGAATTGCTTAGACTGGAGACACGGAAGACTTTAGCCTTCTTTACAACTACTGAAAGAAGTTTGCAGAATTCAGGTGAGGGTGGTTTCTTCTCCTAGGTAACAAGTCGTAGGACAAGAGGAAATAACCCACTGTTGTGCCAGGGGAGGCTTAGACTGAATATTAGGAAAAACTTCTTCCCTGGAAGGGTTGTCAAGCATTGTAACAGGCTGCCCAGGGAAGTGCTACAGTCAACATCCCTGGAGTTATTTAAAAGATATGTTGACATGGCAGCCAGGGACATGGTTTAGCAGTGAAATGGGCAGTACTAGCTTTARAGTGTTACTCATTGATCTTAAGGGTTTTTTCCAACCTAAACGATTCTATGATTCAGTCCTTTTTCACTTCTAAATTTTTTATCTCACACAGTTAAAGGCTGCACATTTCACCCATGAGACTTGGAAAGCATCCYATGCTTTGTCATTCTATTTATTCTTGTATACATTTGTTGTGAAATCCCATTTATTTAGTGTGTRTATTTCTGTATGGTTCCTAAAGCATGTTCATAAATGATTCTTCAGAAATTTCAAGGTGACTCTTAACTGGAAAGCCTTGCAGGATACTTACCTTTAACATGCCTTAGCATTTTCAGGTATATTTTCATCCCACTGAATCACAGAAAGAAAAAGGGATTTGCATTAATTTATAAATACAGCTTAAGAAACAGTAGATTTAAGAATGATCACCATAAAACCTTTTTTAAAAGGGCCCTATCCGCAATATTTTTGCATAGAGTAGTGCACTGTGCAGCATTTATAAATCAGTGAATGCCAAGGGAATTGTCAAGGACTTTACTGTCTTCCCCTRAGGAGACATAACTAATGTTTCTATTATCTGTTGTGACTAACACTTAAGAGCAAGAAGCAAACACACAGGCAGAGGAAGCATATATCCTGGGAAGACTATATGGGTGCTACCTAGCTCTGTAGGGATGGGGTAAGGAAGTCCAAGTTGTGGCTGCAGATGAAGCTGGCCAAGGACAGAAAGAGTAAAAGGGGCTTCTACACGTGTGTCGTCCAGAAAAGGAAGGTTAAAAAGACTGAATTCCCCCTCATGAGCATAACTGGAAAACAGGTAAGAGTGGAGGAGAAGGTTGCGGTATTCAACAGCATTTTGCCTCAATCTTCTTTGGCAGCTGCTTTCCACACCTCTCAACTGGATAGACCACAAGAGAAAGAATGAGGGAGAAAAGTACCTCCCACTGTAAGAAGTGTTTAGGTTTGAGATCCCCTGAGGAAAGTCTATGGAAACTGGCAAGATTCATCCCACAGTCCTGAGGGACTTGGCTGATGTAATTGCCAAGCCACTCTCCATGATATTTGAAAAGATGGGACAGTCAGAAGTCCGTGATGTCTAGAAAAGCAGAAACATACTACTGTTTTTTAAAAGGATGAAAGGATGACCTTGGAAACTACCAACCCATCAGTCTCAGCTCTGTGCCTGGAAAGATGATGGAAGAGATCCTCTTAGAAGCTGTGCTAAGGCACATGGAGAACAGGGATGTGGTTTGAAGCCAACACAGCTTCACCAAGGGCAAGTTCTGCCTGACCAGTCTAGTGGGTTGCTGCAGTCCAGCAACTCCATGGGTGGGCAAAGGAAGACTGACTGAAAATTGGGTATAAGGAAGAGAGGTTTTATGATGAGTGTGATGAAACACTGGAACAGATTGCCCAGAAAGGTGATAAATGCCCATCCCTGAAAACACTCAAGGGAAGGACAGGACTGAGAAACCTGAAGATGTCCCTGTACATGTCAGAAGGGTTGAGCTAGATGACCTAGGTTCCTTCCAACTCAACACCATTCTATGATTCTGCAGTCCTGATTCTATGATTCTATCCACCTGTGTGGATAAATGTCATAGGAGACGTGACAGAGCATGTGACTGACAGTGTCTAACTACATTCACCCTCATGTGCCACATGATTAACATATGTTGGATGGTCCAGAGATTATAACCAATAAGCCTTCGTAATGAGAAATATGAGGATGACAACAGCAATTAAAATTCCAGTTTCAAAAGTAAAAATATAAAAACTCTAGGAAAATTACTCTTAAGATTATATCACCCTATTTCCATAGGTTTAAAGCCATTAAGGCATTTCAACTTCTTAATTACATAKGAATATTTATTGTCTAAAACAAAAGGAACAACCTTAACTCATTCCCCTGTATTCTCAATGTTGTTTATGAATATGATTTCAAAGAATGAAGATGGGGGACAGTGATTTAATTTCACAGATGAATAATGCCAGGTTAAATGTTTTGTATTTTATGATAGTTTTGAATTACACGATATGCCATTACCAAGTATCGTTCACCCTTCATCTACCATGCAAATCAATTACCAAATGGGCTAAGGTTTTGCGTAGATTTTTTTAACAATGAACCAAATTGTTATCATTGTTAGAGTGGTATTATTTTAGAATGACACCTACTTAATTAAAATAAAATTGTTGCTGCACAAAGAAATTCTTCACAGGTTTTCCAGCATGACAAAATCTATAATAAAAGAAGCAGGGCTCATATAAAGCAAATTGAACATGGTCTGTAGATGAGATGGCTATACTAAGAGAGCAGGGGTGCAAAATTAATTTATGGACTGAATTTTCCAGCACGGTATAACTGTTGTGAATACATGGCCATTCTTCCCCAAAAGGTAGCCCTAACAACCTCATGCCAAGAAAAAAGGGCATCTTGGTGGCAGGATGCCAGACATGCAATCTCCCATGGCAGCACAGCAGGCAAAAGGGATTGCCAAAATAAGAGAGAATGTGTCTGCCCCAGTTTCCTATGAAATACACATGGTCAGCCACTTGAGGATTTTATCTACCTTCAGGCTGCCCTAACTCATTGTAAAGAGACCTGCTGTGAATAGAACTGTAGCAGGGCTAGGCAAATGAAATGGGGTTATTTGCGTTGTATGAAATTGTTTCCTGCTCCTTTAAAATATTCTTCTCTCCAAAGATCTCCTATACCTTTTTTCATGATTTCAGAAAGAACACAACAGAAACAATTGCTTGCTTGTGTGCTTGTTGCTTGTTTTCTTGCTTGCTTTCTTCTTTATTTTTTTCTTTTCAGTATATTCCCAGAAATGTGCCTACCTCTGTTTAACACAGCTTGAAGAAATGGGGAATAGGTCCCATGGACATAATTGGAGGAGGCGTTGCAGTTAAAGGTTTTATTGTTAGTCATTTAATTACAGGGGGAAAATAAGGAATGTAGTTCTGACATGAAAATATATTTCCTCTGAACAATGTTGTAGGGGTCTAGTTTAAATTTTAAGATCAGGTTTTGGTTTTAATGTGCGAAGCATTCAGAAATTATTTTCTCCTTTTGCCAACAGTCCTTTATGCCAATGATCAAATCACCTTGCCATCCTTCTCAGTACTAATGTCATTCATGCTTTTCAAACTCTTCTGCCTTTTGTATCAACTCTAATGAACTGGATTGGAATGTAATAAATGGATCCACCAGGGGCTAAATAGCGAGAAGGTGACATTTTCAGAGAGAAAATAATTTTTTGAGAATGCACATTTCTTTTAGTGAGGTAGCTCCTCCTTTCTAAGCTCTTTTTTTTTTCCTGTAATGTATACACATACAGACCACAGCAGCTCCTCCTTGCTCAGTAATGTCTCTGGAGAAGGGAAATCCAGAACTAGCAGTGACTCACTGCTAAATTAGAACTACCAGGTAAGGGGCATTTTCAGAGGACTGGAGCTAGGACATCCATCACTTTCTGTGATTCACTTGTTCCCTGAAACAGCAGGTAGCTGAGCGTAAACACGGTATAAACTGCTTTAAGGTATTAGGCAACAAAAGAGTCTCAAATCTGAGTTCTTTTTGACATAAACCCAGTAATGTTACAGGAAAGGTTTTCAGTCCAATATTTTCTCCTCCTGCTTAATTTTCAGTATTTCCAGTTATTCAGAATAAACATCAGTATAGATGTTCCTGTTTCTGTCTGATGAAATATTTTAAATAGAATTTTCATTGTCTGAGAAATCAATGCAGATGAAACCCCGAAAGGCACAGTTCATGCTTAATAGATCTATTAATTGTGATTGGCAAATGAGACAGGGTTTTAATCTTCCTGATACTCATCTAAGATTTTTATGGCACTCAATTTTTGGTTAATGCAATCAGGAGCCTTTAAACAGTTAGTTACCAAAAGCATTTATGATGTTTGAACTAGTAATTGAATACTGAAGAAAGAGTTGAAGAGAGACAAGGAAATTTAAAGAACAATTTAAGTCTGTTGCCGGATGTCCACATATTATACTTGTGGATAAACAAGGAATTATCCCTAGCAATAACACAGTGTTTGACATTTATAAAAGATTCTGAATGAGATTGCAGAAACATCTTTTTTTCTCTCAATTAACTGGAGGCAATGTAACTTCTTGCATTAGCTACCATAGATAATTCAGTGGTTAATATAGACTTCGTATTTCCATTAACTTGAACGGAAAGTTTTTCAAAGTATGAAGGTCTGATCTGCCTTGCCTGAGCACTGGATGCAGACAGCTACCCAACATTGTGAGAGGTTATGGTATTAGTTTATTCAGCAAATCCACATGCAGCCAGCAGTTTCATTTTTATCTGTGAACATGAATGCACTCCTGCAGCATGTAGGTCTGGTTTCGTGCTGAGATGTTTTGGTTTTCTGAAATTCTTTTCCCTGAGAATTTTCAGTAAACAAGAGACATGTTTTTGTAACTGTAACTTTGTTTACATTTTTCCTAGGAGGGACTTCTTGATGTCCCTCTGGTCTGACCAATGTGATTGAAGAGGTTTGTGTTTATTGCACTGAYCAAATTGGTCTGTGTAGAATAGTATAAAAAAAAAAACAACACGTCTCAAAAATAGAAGAGTCATTTTCAGCCTTCTGAAGTCAGAGACTGTGTCTTTGTAGTGTACAACAACGTCAGCTGCACTGCCTTATGGATGACCCTTTTTAATGCACAGGAACTAGATGTGTGAACAGTCATTAGAAAGATCTCTTTTTCTTTAATAAATTCAAATTTTACAATTACTGGAGAAAATATTTTGTTCTGAGTTATAAAGGGCTTCTATAAATTCAGTGCTCTCTTATTATTAATTTATGTAATCATTTCAACGTCTGGTCTTTGACTAATGCAACTGGTTCTGCTCATTCTGCCCGTGTAGATTTCACTCTTGGTAGACATGACCCTGACACGTAACACGTTGTGGGAAGCATGTCAGCTTCCCTTAGCATGGTTATGGGAAGTCCAGCTTAATGCAAGGAGGCATGAATGATGTGGGGCTCCTCTGGCAGGGCTCCCTCTGAGCCTCCATCACTGTCACTGCAGGGAAAGCTGAGGAAGAGACTCAGGATGTGAAGACTTCTCAGGTTCTAAGGTCTCCGCAAGCGCTGGCTGAAGTTCAGAACTCCCTGGCCTTGGGGATATTAAAAGCCCAGACTTTTGCAGGAGGGGAGAACTGGTTTTACTTCACTGATGGGGGTGAACAGCAGAGGCTAGTGCAGATATGCTTCAACATTTTCACTGAGAGGGAACCTGAACCCTGGTAGAAAACTCCCATACTGCTTATGGCTGTAGAACAGCTCAAACTGGTTAAAAGCTATACTTATTATGTATCACTAGCATTAATTCCCTAAGTATATGGCTAATATATTCATAACATAATTCCATAATGCTATTGAAGAATTTTATCTATTTTATATAGCATCTGTGTGGCACACATCTGAAGACTCTAGTGATTGATGGCTGAGGTATCTCATGACTGATTTTTGAGTTGCTTCCAACACATTAATACGAAATCAGAGCCCCCTATTAGACCACTACAGGAGTTAAGGAAAGAAACCAAAACCAGTTTGTGACTGACAGGACTGAAAGTGCAACACCCAGGCCAGTGATTTTTCTATTAATAATTCCAGTTCTGAGATAGGCATTTTACTATAACCAAAATATCTAAATGTTTACTATTATTATTTTTAAATAATAGATGAGGATTTATTTTTTAGCAAACTATAAACATAACTGCATACAGTTTGACAAAATCAGTTTCCTTGAAAGGAGAACAAAGATACAAACATATTGAGACAGGAATTACAGCAATTACACCATCAGCTAAATGGGAGAATTTTTCCTAATTTCTGCCTCCTTCACATTTAATAACTGACTCAGGCACAATGTTTCCTCCACCTTCTCCCTTCACAGAATGTTCTAGCTGGTTCTTCTATTCTGAATACCAGTCAGAATACTACGCAAAGTAACCTATCAAATACCAACCTGTCTTCATTCTCATTGTAGCTGCTTTGAATCTCATATTTAGGACAGGGACTACCTAAGTGTCTCAATTTTGAGACAAGTTTAGGAGAAGACACTCTGTAATGAGTTGTCTCCTCTAAAAGGCAATAATGCCTTTCCACCCATAGGAAATGAATACTGATGGATGAAAGTGAGAAAAAAATCCCAACAGTTTATTAACCAACAGAATGTCCACAGGGCAAGAGGAAAAAGGCAAGTAAATAATTGATAGATATGAAACTGTCAGACCTTACCTCCTTCCCTCTGTCCACCTCCACCACCCCCCACCACCCCCCCCCCAGAACAAAAACCCAAAATGCCAGGGAAAATGCCTGCTCATGACGAACACGTGGTTCAAGATGGCACCAGCACCTCTCTCAGGCAAAAAACCAAACAAACGGGCTTCACGCAGCAGTTCAGGCAGCAGATGAAAATCCGATGACTCTCTGGAGTCAACATCCTCTCCAGGGCAGAGGAAGTGACTGCTCTGGAGCCTCTGGGTGTGCTTTGTCTCCCCAGCTCAGCTTCCCAAGGTGTGGGGAACAGAGTGACCTCTCTCCCGCAGGTCCTGTTTCTCCGGTCTCAGACTAACAAGCTGTCCAGTTCACCTCAAAAAGCTGCTGAATGATTGCTGCTTCAACTTCTCCCAGACCAGGGAAGGGAAAAACCTTTTGCCTTGGTCAGCTGTTCCAAGCTAACCAAATAAAACCAAACTGGACACCTGGGGCGTGTGGCTTTGAGAAAAGCCTGCCACAGAGTCCAAAGCTTCCCTGGCCACATACCTTAAAGATGGAATACCATTTTGGGGTACAGAGCACAGGATCAGGGAATAGGCTATCATTGTAAATCACTCCAAGGTACTGAGAGCACATCTTTTTCAGTACCATTGGAGGTGAGCACCTTCATTCCTGCTTTTGGCTGTAGTAAGTCTTCTGTTTCCTGTTCTGCATGAGGTGGTCCTCAATGTGTTGGGTTTAAGGAAAGCAGTCCATGGCTCTCTTAYGGATTAACTAATGGGACTTAAAATTTATGCAATTAATTTAAAAAGAAAACTAGCCTAGAAGTTTAACCCCAGAACAGCAGCAGCTATCCTGACATCCTGACATAACAACTGCTTCTAGCACATTTTTTTTCATTTTTTTTCTTTTTTTTTTAAAGAAATGGGTGTACAGTGTACTTAAAAAGAATTTTAGAATTTTTAATAATTATAGTTCAGTGACATTAGAACAAAACTTACAAAACTGACAGAGCATTCATTTCTTTTACAGTCCTGGATTTCACGACATTCGATTTGGTGCCTGAAGCATAACATAATTACACAGGTTTTTCAGATAAATCCTCTTCAATCTATATGGTTTTTCAATGCAAATCAATTGATTACACTGCTTTCAGAGCCCTTGAAAACACCAAGGCTCTTGCTGCCAGTTTCTGTGACAAAGGCCAAAAAATTCTAGTCAGGTTTCCTAGGAAGCAAATTCCCAGGAGCATATTATCACCAGTTTTAACAGTAAGCCATGACTGCTTTCTTAGTTTTCCCAGCTAAAAGATGTTGCAGTCACTTCCATACCAAGTATAAAACATGGGATGTATTACTTGGTCTGCAAGGACAGGTTCCAATTTTCTTATGGACAAGACAAAGGGAATAATAAGAGTCACAGAATCATAGAATATTAAGGGGTTTGAAAGGACCTTTAAGATCATCTATCGCCACCCCTTCCTGCCATGGGCAGGTGCACCTTCTACCACATCAGGTTGCTCAAAGCTCTCTCCAATCTGGCTTTGAGAGCTGCCAGGGTTTGGGCACCCACAAGYCCCTGGGTAACCAGTGTCAGCATCTCACCACCCTCACAGTAAAAAAACTTCTTCCTAATACCTATATCTAAACTTTCCAATYTGTACCTTAGAGTCCTGATGAACAGTCCCTCTCTGGCTTCCCTGCAGGCCACTTTCAGATACTGGAAAATTGCTATGAGATCCCCACACAACCTTGTCTTCTCTGGGCTGAACAGTCCCAACTTTCTCAGCCTGTCTTCATACAGAAAGTGCTCTAGTCCTCTTTTCAACTTTGTTTATTTATTCTGTAGGCCCTCAATGGTGTGAGAACCAGACTGTCTTCTGGCCTTTGCCTCAGTTGACTCAGAATCTCTGTCTGAGGCAGGTAAAAAGGAGTCAACTCTGTGGGCATCATATCTGTGTGGAAGAGACTTGGCCATTAACTTTCCTCCTCTACCTAGCTACTGTAAGGAACATAAATTAGCAAAAAGCTTTTTGAGACTGACATGCTTTTAGTGGCTGGATTTTTCTGTTGTCAGCAGAAGAGCACTGAGATGATGCCTGCCAGCAGCACTGTAACCTGGTGCACTGCCAGGAATTCTGACATAAACCTCAGAGGTATATTCACCCTTATGTAATAACACTTATCATAAAGGATCCCAAAGTGCTTTGAAACTGCACAAGATATATTCAGGGAGTAATTTATCACTAGGGCTTCTCCAGGGCACAGCCATCCCAACGCATACTGTYGGCTTCTGGGATCTTTAACAATAGCATCTTGCATTTAGCTTTTTAAAACATAGGATGGGTGGTATCTGTGCTCACATAACTGTTGCCTGTGGTGTTTGTCCTATTTAAAATAGGAAGAAGAGACAACAGTAATATTGAGCATCATTGTTCCTTGCAAGTTCTTTACAACACAGATATAAACACTTGCCACTGATTTGAGACCAGCCTGGTAAAAGCCCTTCAGCTGCTGAAATCTGATGAAACCATCTCAAGTTCTGAGCTGCCAGAATTCTCACAGATCCAAGAGAGCTCAAATTGCTGCCACTTTCAGAGCACTTTCATGAAAATTTGTGGTTGCACGGTATATATATCTCTAAATGTTACCTTAAGACCTTGTGTAACGTTTCACTTCAGCCAGCCACCAAGTCCCCCCACAGCTGCTTGCTCACGGCCCCACCAGCAGGATCTGGGAGAGAATCAGAAGGGTAAAAGTTGGAAAACTCACAGGTTGAGATATACACAGTTTGATAGTGAAAGCAAAAGCCCCACACATAAACCAAGAAAAACAAGGAATTCATTCAGTGCTTCCCATAGGCAGGCAGGTGCAGCCATCTCCAGGACACCAGGTGCCCATCACATGTAATAGTGATTTGGGAAGACAAACTCCATCACTTCAAATGTTCCCCCTTCTTCCTTTTTTCTCCTCACTTTATATAGTGAGCATGACCATTTTATATAGTGTGCATGATTTCATATGGTCTGGAATATCCCTCTGGTTCAGTTGGGGTCATCTGTCCTGGCTGTGTTTCCTTCCAACCTCCCAGGTACTCCCATCTCCCCTGCCAGTGTGGCAATATGAAAAGCAGAAAAGGCCTTGGCTCTGTGAAAGTTGTACTCAGCAATAAAAAAATAATAATAATAAAAAAAAAAATCATCAGTTCTGTGTTCAGCACAAATCCAAAACGCAGACCCACACCAGCCACTGTGAAGAACATTAACTCTACCCCAGCCAAAATCAGCACACCTTGAAACAGCTTGTATGAATGCTGCCTCCCTCATTCTCCTCTGCTGCAAATGGTTAAACTGTTTCAAGTATTTTGGAGATTATTTCCCACTGCTGTTTGGAATGAGTAATAACAACTATCTTCATTATGGGATGCTTCAGAATAGGAGAAAAGAAAGCATGCAATTGCAAGGTTGGGAGAAGGTTCATTAAAACTAGTATCCATAAATGCTCATTACAGTGTAACAAGATTATAAAATTGCTTGATAATGTTAAGGTTGGGGGTTTTTTCACTCAGAACAGAAATTGGCTGCTGTAAAATTACCAAACTAGCAACCTGATGTATTTTAAATAAAGTCCAGCAAATGTGACTCATGAAAACAACCCAAACATACTAATAACAATCCAGTAGGACATGTCTCCTAGGGCTAAGAGAATGATACCTTGGTACAAATAATAAGGCAAAGAGGGTTCCAATCTCAACATATAATCTAATTTCCTTCTAGAAAGAAAGCAGTCAGATTTAGGTATATTGCATTCTTTTTTATGTGAAGGTAATTTGAGGTTTGTATTTTGTCATTAAAGGAATGGAGAAAAATGTATTGGCAATGTTAATAATGGCACATTATTTGGCTGTTTTAGATTTTAGCTTGTTTTGGAGTTTTAATATGTTTGGTATAGCAGTGCTTAATGGTGGAGTTATTTTATTTAATGTACGATAGTTTACAGACCGTTTCTATTTTTTGTTCAGATTTGCATATAGGTTAAATGGGACTGTTGAAGAGTGAGTGGGTTTTGCTGATCACTTTCTGGTTCTTTAGTTTACAGATTATTTTATGGATGGGAATCACATTTCGAGTTGTTTTGTAATGTTAATGGTGTACTGTTGAAGTGGCAATTGGTATTCATTGTTTCTTTTTTTAGAAATTTTATTGCAGATGGGTTTTTTGATAGTTTAGATAAGGCTTTTAATTGTTTAATTCTTTTTGTCTTTATAGTCATTACTTTAAATGCTCATTTGAGTTTTTTTGGGTTTTTGAAATGTTCACTTTGGAGGAAGTTTATGTCAGAATGTATGGAGCTTTTGGGCTAGTTACAATAGGGTGTTTCTTTTATTCATTTTTAGTTAGGTTTATATTAGTTTCTAGTAAAGTTAAATTTTGTGATTTTTTTGTTACATCAGCAATAGAAATAATTTTTGCTTTCATATGTTTTGATGGGATTAATGTGTACTGTGCACTAGTGTTGACTAAGGCTTTATATATTTTTGGTTTTGATGTGCCAGGCTAATGAATTTACACAGTCTAAGAAACACAGCTTTCTCTAGCCTCTACTTGGTTAGAGGCAGGGCTTTTTTAAGTTTGGTTATTTTTTTTCCTTTGGGTATATTTTCTAGAGGGTTTTTTAAGGGGATCAGATATGTTATCATTATTATATTTGGCAGTTTGGCTGCAGGCAATTGGAGCTGGGTTTTTTGTGGTGGAACTTCTTTCCTTCTTTCCTGAGACTTGCTTTTTTTCAATTTATGCACTCGTTGTGCTAGAGCAGTAGTGGTCTTTTATTTTACCTTTTTTTTTTGAGTTTCTTGTGATTCTCCTCTATCCTGTCTTCTAATTTCTGCAGACATGTCCACAGCTGTGATTCTTGCATGTGTTGGGCCATGCACAGCACCTGCATATGCTCGGAGCTTCTTCACCATATCCACCACGGTCTCTTCTCTGCCATTTCACTTCGTTATTGCTAAAGCAGAAGCATATTTTTGTGGCTTAAGTTGTATAAGTTTTTGCCACATCATGGAGTATATGATACTAAGTTTGGATTTTTAGTTGCTACGTTATTTGAGAAGATAATTTTTGCAGCTGTTATTTTTCTCAAGCGTTGAATTCTTTGTTCTGTGGTCTTCTACTGGGTTTGTTGCATACAGAGATCGTTTGCACGCAGATATCTTTGTTCCACACTTTTTAAGATTCGTGCCCAGAGACTGTGAGGGTTAGCTTTCCTTATCATTTTTTGGTTGATAACCGGATTATGTGTCAGGAATTTCAAATGCTTTCCCTCACTACTGTTTAGAATTGTAGCTTCACTTGCAGTGTTTTAAAGACGGCCTAAACAACTAATTATAGATTTGTCAGGTTGTTGAGTGCAATTTATTTTTAGGTTATGAAGGTTTTTAGGGAAAAGGACTCAATAGTGATTTCTGATTTTGTGTCAGTTGTTGGAGCTGCCTTTGAGGGTCCATCCCCTGGATTATTACTGTCAATCAGTTGATTGGTTTTGGTTTTGTGGGGTTTTTGGGTTTGGTTGTTTTTGTTTTTTTTTGTGGTAGTGACTACTAGTGGTTTGGCTTTACTGTTTGTTTCAACTGTTGGCTTAGGTTTACTGTCTCATTTAGTTATGGGCTTAGGTTTATTGTCTGGTTTAGTTACAACTTGACTAACTGGGGTGTTGGCTGCAGCCTGAGTGACTGGGGTAGTTGCTGATTTATCTCCCTGCCCCCCAGCCTTTATTTGCTGTTTTACCATATTTAGCAGCATGCAATAAGCATATGCCATGCCAGAGCCCAGCTTATTGCAATGAGCTTCTTTTCATTGGAATTATCATCATAAGTTTTTTTCAGATTTTTTTAAATTCATTTGGGTTCTGAATTTGTTTACGTGAAAATTTTTAGGTTGAGAGATCAGAAAATTCTTTCAGGGTTCAGCTCATTTTTTCTTATTTTTTATATTATTTGGGATTTGTTACATTTGGGTTTATTTTTGGGTCAGGGGTTTCATTAGTTTTTTTGGACACACTGGCCTTCACTCTAGACACACTGAAGACCGTATTGAGAAATATTTTATCAGATAAAATATTAGGAAAGTGATCTTTTTAACATTTAGGGGAAACTGAACATTCCCAAAAAAATGATGTAACAGATTTAAAGGAGAAGAAGGAAAGGAAAAGTTGAAAACCTCATCTCCAGTTTTTCTTTTAATAAATTGGGTGCAGTTACTAATAAACCCCCAAAATATGTTACTGGAACTCGGATGAAGGATAGGATAAAGAAACTATAAACTATACATATTCTGAACAAACTCTAGTACCTTTGTAAACTCTTTATAATCAGCATGCTCAGCAAAATAGCTATTTTAATTTGTTTCTTTCTTCTGTAGAATTTACATGTTTGGGACAATATTGGAGCTATTTTCAGATAATAAGAAAATGAGTTTAGGGACTAGAAAGATATTAAAATTTTAAAAAAGCTTAGGGACCAGAGATACATGAAGGCTTTTGTTTACAGAGACATTATGAACTTAGGCAATATGGTTACTTAAAGTATTAAATTTAAGGTTAAAAAATATTAAATAAAATTGAAGGAAAAAAATTTACACTGCATTTAGGGCATAATTACAGCACAGAATTAAAAAGACAAATTATGTGAAGATCCACCCCTAGTGTGACGGGTTGACATTGGCCAAATGCTAGTGTACCTATGAAAATAATTTGTTCATTCTTTTCTGCCATAGTTAAGCAGAGGAGAGGAAGAGAAAATACATGGGGTGAGATAAGGATTAGGACAAAATACTTTATGGGTAAAACAGGCTTAAAACTTTAAAAGGTATAACGGAAAAAAAGTTATTTACAGAATTAAAGAAGTATAATGAGAAGTTTTAGAACACCTTTCCTTCCACCCTAGCCTTTTTTCCTTTCTTACTGACAGTGCAGGGAGACAAAATATGGGATTTTTGGTTAGTTTTCCACCTTTAAAGATTTTTTTTTTTACTTTACTTAAGGAGAGGAATGCTCTCTCCCACTATCTGTACTGCAAACCACACCATCCAGGAAAAAAAAAGTACAGAAAAGCAAGTGCAATTCCTAAAAACAAACTGTGCACTTCTTCTCCCCCTGCTCCACTCTCAAAACTAGTCTTAAAAGTAAAAAACTTAACATCCAACATAAACAAAACAAACAATTAGAAATACAAGCATCATAAAGTCACCCTAAAACAGAAAGCAATACCCACAGGATAAAAATCAGTAAGAATTATAATTTAGAATTGCTAATTAAAGTAATTAAAGATAGACCAAAAGCCACAGGCATTCTGTTGGAATTCTGGTCAGTTTGATGACCTCAGGGTTTCAGAGTCTTAAAAAACAAAATCATGATACCACAACAATACTTGAAACAAAAAGAGAAAGTTGTAATCTTTCACAGCATAATAGCAACAAAGAGTTGAACGTTCCTCGTCAATAAAAAGAATCAACTCGATCTGTCATTTGAAGGGAAGTTCTGTCCTGCGAGCTCTGACACCAGTGTTTGATAGATAGTCATTTGTATTTGGCTGGAATGAGGGAAATTCCATTACCAGGCATCCAGATCTAAATTTATGACAATCAATTAAACAACAAGAAGATAACTCTTTTAAGTGAACAAATTCCTTTACAATATACAGTTTCAAATCATTTATTCTGAGAACACAACCAATCGAAAAAGTTGGTATTAAAGCCAGTATAAGAATTAGCACAGAACAGAAATTCTTGGTGGTAACTTAAGAAAAAACTGTACCAGTCCAAGATGATTTGAGACTTATGATTTCATTCTTTTTCAGAATTGCATGAGGACAATCACAACCTTAAAAATGCTCTAGCAAGTTATCTCAAAAAAATTGAAATGTTTGGAGCTTTCTATTTTCAGAAAAATTATGGAAATTACATATGACGTGATGTTTGAATTTCAGAACAGTTAAAAACTAGAACACTGATTCTTTTTGAAGCTTTCTTTCCCAAGGAGTGATGTTTATGTACTTGTGCTATTGGCTTATCTCTGTAGAAGACAGAACAGAATCCTGCCATTTTGTAAAAGAAAAAAATATTTWAAAAGTCTTGAAAGAAAAATAAAAATTAATCTTTCCTAAATGATTTTTTTTTCAGAATGAAAAACGTGCAAAACCTCATGCTGATTCATTTAAAAAATATGAATATCGATCTAATACCAATATCCAACTGAGATGGACAAAAACTCTCTAGCAGTTTAAAGTTAGAAAGTGTATGTTTATTACAGCACTGGGCAGTATGCAAGATAGCTGTACAGACAATCACAGAGTCCTTTTATTTACAAAGATGTTGAATACCCAAAACACAAATGCGTATTCATAGCTCAGGTACATCCCATTCCCCCCCCTTCAGTATGGTAATTAGCTAAAAAAACAATTAAGCACACGTAGTTTGCCCTTTGAAATAGGTCGGTGGTCTTTCTCAAGGGGAGGGGGCTTCAAATGAGGAAGTAAGAGAACTCTTCCTCGCTCTGAACTTTCTACCTTTTCAATGCAAATGTGACAAATGAGCTCTGGTAGGACTCCCATTTCCCCAGGTGTGTGACTTTCAATGAGTTTCGGAATAGGGGAGTTTCTGTAATTATCTTGTGTTCCTAAATCTATTTATCAGGTTCTCTGTTCTTCCATACAAACCCAGCTGAGCAAAACATAAAGTTGACAAGCCATCAGTTATTGAGGCCTGGGAAAATTAACTCAAATCTGGTTTCTCTTAACTAACCACAAACTTTTAATTTTTAACAAACTTTAATTAATTTCTACAAAGCTTATCTCTAACTAAAATCTTCTCTTAAGTTCCTAATTCTTTAAAGTCTATATCTCAATGCTTTAGAGAAAAACTCAACCTGGTGAACTAGTGCCTTCAGATAAAACTGTTTTGAATTATAAATAAAAAACATTTTCACATGCCACATACAATCTCAGTGATTTGTTGCTAATTGTTATGTTGTAGAATAAAGTAAGCTTGTTTCACATAACTATTTGTAACTTACACTGAATAGGATTATACTACACTG
>QVAJ01000041.1:2846298-2876890 GCA_003546035.1 Mixornis gularis | reverse complement strand
ATTCTGTTCCCTGACACCACCAACAAACCCGGGAGGACAGTTGTCCTGAAGGYGAGTTGTCTTCTCACTGAAGACTGAGGCAAAGAAGGCATTAAGTACTTCTGCCTTCTCCTCATCAGCAGTTACTAAGTTCCCTCCCTTATCCAATAAGGAGCAAAGGTTGGCCTTACCTTTCCTTTTATCATAAGTATATCTGTAGAAGCATTTCTTATTGTCCGTTACAGAAGTCGCCATTTTAAATTCAAACTGAACTTTGGCCTCCCTAATTTTTTTTTCCTACATTCTGTAGTAGCCCCCTTAAATACATCCTGAGAGACCTGGCCCTCCTTCCAAGAATGATACATCCTCTTTTTATTCCTGAGCTCATCCAAAACCTCCTTGCTTATCCAGGCTGGGCGTTTGCCTCGTCGGCTCCTCTTTCAGCACACAGGGACAGTCTGTTCTTGTGCCCTCAAAAACTCTGTTTTGAAGAACACCCAGCTTTCCTGAAATCCTTTGTTTTTAAGGGATGCTTCCCAAGGAACTCTCTGAATAAATCTTTTAAATAGGCCAAAGTCTGCCCTCCGGAAGTCCAGTGTAAAAGTCTTATTGATGTATCTCCCGATTTCACCAAATATCAAGAATTCTATAATTTCATGATGACTCTTCCCCAGTCATCCTCCAACCACCACATCTCCCACCAGCCCATCTCTATTTGTGAACAACAGATCCAACATAGTCTCTCCCCTGGTGGGCTCACCTACCAGCTGAGACAAAAAGTTATCATCCATGCACTCTAAAAATTTCCTGGATTGTCTCTTTTCTGCTGTATTAAGTTCCCAGCAGATGTCTGGCAGGTTGAAGTCACCTATAAGAACAAGGGCTGATGATCCTGAAATATTCTCCAGCTGCTTATAGAATAAGTTGTCCACCTCTTCCTCCTGGTTGGGTGGACAATAACAGACTCCCAGTAGGATGTCAGCCTTGTTGGCTTTCCCCTTAATTCTTACCCATAGGCATTTAACTCCATCTTCATTAGTTTCAATACCTATGGTGTCAAAAGCCTCCCTGATATAAAGGGCCACCCCTCCACCTCTTCTCTCTTCTGAAGAGCTTGTGGCCATCCAGTGCACTGCTCCAGCTCTGTGAGTTTTCCCACCACGTTTCCATGATGGTGACTACATCATAGCGTTGCTGGTGCACCATGACCTCCAGCTCTTCCTGTTTGTTACCCATGCTGCCTGCATTGGTATACATGCACTTCAGCTGGGCTGCTGATTTCACCCCTAACTCAGGCTTAGCACCCTTGGGCTGCTTGCAGGCAGCCCAGCTGCATCCCCTTCCCCTTTCAAACCTAGTTTAAAGCCCTCTCAACAAGGTCTGCCAGGTCCTGAGCCAAAAACCTTCTACCCCTAACAGAGAGATGTAGCCCATCTGGTTCCAACAGAGCAGGTGCCGTAAAAGTTGCCCCATGATCAAAGAATCCGAAATTTTGTTGATGACACCAACCCTTAAGCCACTTGTTAATGATGCAAGTTCCCCTAATTCTTCCATCATTTTCCTCTGCCACCAAAGGGACTGAGCAGAACACTACCTGGGTCCCTGTATTATCAACCACATGACCCAATGCCCTAAAGCCCCTTTTAATTGCCTTGACCCTCCTCTTTTCAATGTCGTCACTGCCAGCCTGTAGTATCAGCAGGGAGTAATAATCAGTGGTCTGAATCAGCCCAGGAAGTCTCTGGGTGATACCCGGGCCCCAGGGAGGCAGCAGACTTCCCTGTGGGATGGGTCTGGGCAACATATGGGGCCTTCTGTTCCCTCAGAAGGGAGTCACCTACTACAATTACCTTTCGTTTCTTCTTGATGTTAGAGGTGGGGATCCGTCTTACTGATAAATCCAATTTGGGAGGCTCCTTGGGCAGATTACTTCCCTCTAAATCATCTAAATCTAAATCATCTGGCTGGTTCTCTAGATCCAGGGCCTCATACCTATTCTGAAGTGGCACCTGGCTAGGGGATGGGGGTTGGGAGGAGTTTTTATTATTACCTCCTCGAGCAGGGGCCCTTTTCCACTCCCCTTCATCTACTAGGTGCTTTTCTATTGTTTGGGAGTGGGAGGCATACGAGTCTGCTGAGTCTAGATGGGCCTCCCTTAAAGATGGAAGGGCTGAACTYCACYAGTCTATTTCCTGTTCACTGTCCCTGATACTCCTTAATCGATCAACTTCCTCCCTAAGCTCTGCCACCAGTGAAAGGAGGTCAGTCTTCAGCACTGACAACAATGCATTCCAAAAGTTACCAAATTGTTGACTATTCTTGTCTATTATTATTATTATGTACTGTATACCCACAGAAATTTCTCCCATAAGATCCCTATATCATTCACTGTTCCCAAGAGACAATACTAGCAGATTTTAGTCTCCATTACCAATTGCAATAAGAATCCAGGACACAATTGTATTAAGAATAGCAATCACATGTTTTCTAGGATGATTTTTGTATGCCATTTTAGCATTTCATAAAGTACCTAGACTAAGTGATATTGCTTCCTTCATTTTACAGATGAAAAACAGAAAGGGGCATATTAAGGTCAAAACATTTCACTAATTTAAAGTATACTAACTGTATATCTGAGACTGTTTTTTGGAAGAGTTCTACATTCTGCTAATCATTATGTATGGAAAGCACAGCTCTGAAATTGAATTTCAATTTCAGTTGTGTTTAGGTGTCATCAAGTGTTCTGCAGATAGGACCCCACAAGATGAACTGAGTATCCATAAAAGCCTGACAGCTACCAAAGGTCAGGACTGGGTCAGCCTGTGTAGAAGGGAATAAGGAGTCAGTGACAGAGGCAGTGCAGCTGTCATTTCTTCCCAATTACATCCAGATGCATCAGGAAGGCTGCCTGAAAACCTTAAAATGTTCTGCAAGCTGCTCTCTTACATTGCAGGTGCCTTCCCAACCCTGCCCCACATGAGGGGAAGTTCTGCCTTCCATCCCTGCTCTTGTGTCATTGCTGTACAGCAAGTCTCAAGCTCAACATCACTATGACAGAAGGACAAATGAGGAAAAGCCATAACCATGAAATAAAAGCCAAAAGGAGTAGCATCAACAAAGTGTTGATGTCAGCCATGCTAGAAGTCTTAATAGTGAAGTTTTGCGTCCTTTTGCCAAAGTGCTGTACATTCTTCATAACATATTATTATGTTCAGCTTAAAGGGGATATTTTCCTACTTTTATATCTTTAAAAAAAACTATGAAGGTAGCAGAAAGTGCATACTGCTAAGAAAGCTCTCATATTTCAGCCTATTTAACTCCTAGTTCTATAATAATTAATTTTCTTCTAGTTTTTATAGTGTACATTTATAAGAGTTTATTTCCAAATGGAAGTGTTATTAGCTAGTCCTAGTGTATAAATAAACTGTATCAAATTCCTTTATATAGATCTTGTGATTGTTCTGTGTTCTCTAATGATGAAGACAAATTAAGATTTATTAGGTACATGAGACCATTTGAAATTCAGACCCTACTTATTAGATGTGTCATAGATTGTAACTGTCATGCAGGTTTCTATCCTCCTTTCTGCCATGAATGCTGACTTGCAAGACCCAAGAATTTGCTTGCCAAGTAGATGGGTTTGTATGAATCTGTTTTCATGCATGTCATTTATTCATTTCATATTTTAATGGGCAAAAAGCATGAAATAGGATGAAGACTGATAAATCAAATTTGCCTAAAGTTTAAATGCATATTAATGAAAATACCTTCCCCTACAATCCTCTACTGGAGGTGTTTCATTCAGGACATTTTCACTTCAAGTCCCCAAGAGCTTCAGAAATAGTAATTATCAATAATGAAAGAAAAGATATTTCAAAAAATATTGCATGACAGTACAGCATGGGGCTCATGAACTTTCTAGGTAGGCATTGCACACCAAGGCACAAGTTTTAGAAGTTTTACCAAAGCCAAAGGACCACTTAATAGAAACAGTGGGACAGAGTAGTACATGTTTATGAGGACAGAAGGTGTCAGAGGACCATCACCACAAGAAAGCTCAAATACAACTTTAAACCACCCATCAAGAGGCAATTTGAAATGCTGAAAAGAAGTCACCCGTGAAGTACTAATATTCAAGTGCATACTGGCCACCAACTATTGGTTAAAATGCCCCAGGGACTTCAAAGCATCCTCGCAATAACAAAACTTTGGAAGAGTTGTTGCAAGATTTCCACTGCATTTCGTGAAACTGGAGAGATGCATATCTGTTGCCTTGCCTGTCATAGCAGCTGAATTAGAGTACAGTTGAAGGCTGCAAAAAGACCTCTCCATGACTTGCTATAGTAGAGACAGCCCTTTAGATTTTTTTACAGAGTGAGCAGAGCTCAAAAGCACAGCAGGAGCTCTGAATTCAGAGAGTGGCATCTGCAGTGAGTTTTGAAACTCCTGTGTCTAAAATTATTCCGGAGCTGAACTGGTAGTATTTCTGGAACCAAGTAGATACTGACCTTCCCTAACCAAAACAAAGTTCCAAATTTACACAGAAAACCAGAAAATGTACACATTTCAATTAAAAAACCCCACAACACTGTGTGTATCTTCAGCATCATTGCTGCTGTTGTTTAAGGCCCTGAATGTAAGACTGAGGGCGAATGTCAGAGTATGGCTGGTATTGTCCCACTGCATTGTCCCCGGTTTGCACTGCAGCAGTATTAGCAACCTCATCTCTACAGGCAGAAACTGTTCACAGCATTGTACACTTCTTACAGCTCCATGAAAAATACAGATCCTTTCAAAATCAGCTCCAGTGTTCCTGCAACGTCTCATCACAGTAGCAATCAAAGGCTAAAGCTTGTTTTGTCAGTTCTGAAGACCTGAAACTCCCTACTGTGAGCACAGCTTTCAAACCTGCCAAACCTACAGAGTGCAGTTATCTATCTTGTCTTTTCAAATGCTCCCTATGTCATGCCACACTCTTTGCCTAAGTTAGTCTCTTAGTTTGCAAAGATTGAGGCTCAGTCCAAAATCTGCATCAGTCATGATCACGATGCACAACTTTTTTACCTCCTGCCTTTGCTTTTTGAAGAGCTTTTTGCCAGAGGACACATCCACAGGAACTGTTATTCTGGGGAGTTTTCTTCCAATGTCTCCTTGGAAGATGAAGAGTGGCTTATTAGGGGAGACTTAATTTTTTACCTTTTCCATATTATTCATCTGCAGAAAGATTTGCCAAAATCAATTTATCTCTAATTTCATCTCTGTTGTTCTGATTAGTCACTTCGTATGCCAGTAGCTGCATTTGAGGCATAACAAAATTGATCTGACTTAGTTATCTTTCATATCAGACATGTGGTATATGGCTGCTATATTAGTTACAATCTATGTCCATGGCCTGTAGTTTTCTGCACCATTAAGATGGACATTTTATAGTGTCAGTCAAATGCAGTCCTAGCTCCACCCTTGAGTCCTTCTCAGAGGGACACTGACAACACCTTTGCTTTGAATACTGATGTTTAAATACACAGGCTCTGCAGACATATAAGCTTTACCTACATGTCAAATAAAGCCTTTCACAAACATTAGTAGAGTTCTGGTGGCTCAGAGCTCAATTTTCCCTTTAGTTTACTGCTAATTGTATCTGTTACTTGTGGAAGGAAAAGCTGTGTTAGTGGCATCCTGTCATGCCCCAGTCCAGTGCCTCCACCAAGACTCACAAGCCTGATGCCCCTGTCTTACCTCCCCTTCCTCTCCCCTTCTCACTGAAGTGGGAAGGAGTTGAGAACAGGAGGCACAAAATGTGAAGATCTTGGGTTGAGATAAGAACAATTTACTGGAAACAGCAATGAGAGAAGAGAGTGAATAGTAACAGCAACAATGTTTGTAACAAAAGCACACAAGAGAGAGTGTGATTTACATGCAAAAATGCCCACCATAGACCCAGGACAACAATGAACATTGGCTTTCCCCCTTCCTCCACATCTGCTCAACAGCAAAGGCCACCCACCCTCCTTCTGAGAGTTCCTGGGGGAGTTCCTTACCCGCCACCCCTGACAAAGATGTGCAGTGGTACAGAATAACCTCCCAGCCACGTCAATTTAGCCATTCCATTGAAAAAATTTAACTCAGTCCTGGCCAGAACCAGGGCACATCCAAAACATAGATATCACTATGATTTTATCCTTCTTTTTTTGCCATAAAGGGGTGGTATCTGTAGTTTAGTAATACGTATAGCTTAATCCATATCTTCTTCACTATTTCATGTTAAGGTTGAAACACAAGAAATTATGCCCAAAATTTGACATTGTTAGACAACAAAATACTTTTTTCTTTGCAAGTGGGTTGTTTCTCCAAAATCATGTAAACAATGTGAGGCATTTTGTTGTGTCAGTTATGTTATTGCCTTAGTTAAAATTATCTCTATACCAATACACCAAATGCCCAAATGCAATATGGTTCCAGGAAATGTATCTTGATGCATTGCACAGTTTGTCTTTGTAATACCTATTTCTGGAGCTTTTATAGAGAGACTCTTTCTTTCTCAGTGAACTTCTACATAGGGGAAACAAAGAGGAATACAACAAAAATTGTACTGTCAAAAAAAAAATCTGAAATAGCGTGATGAAAAAATTAATATTAAGGCCAACAAAGAAAAAAAAAAGAAAGGTGAAATTAATATGAAAGGCTTTGAACTGTAGATGATCATGCATAAAAATAAACTATGACTCATAGGTAGATATTTTAAAAAATTTGGGCAGATTTTTCTTCCCTAGGTCTCTGGGTAGCTGACAGCACATGACTTAAACAGAGATGGATTATGAAATTCTCACTCCACTGCCATACTTTCTGACATGTGTTTTCTTACTGTCTAATCCATTAATGCATTCCTTTTAGCCAATCTGCTTATTTTAATATCCTTTATGTGGTGGTCTCTTATGTAAAATTAGAACTCTTTTCTTCATAGATTCCATAAAAAGTCCACAAAACATTTGCATTTCTAGTTCTAAATATTCCAAGTTTCTCAGTTTTCCTTTGAAATTAAAAATCTTTAGCCTAGCATCTGTCTATTTAATTTAAGATTAAATTATTGTCTACAGTTCTTTTTTTTCTGATCTTTACCTGGGAAGTAAAAACATGGTTACATTTGCCTCTCTAAGTAATATATCAGTGTCAGAAACCCAGTCCCACAGGGCAAGAGTGGAAAAAGTCCTATCA
This sequence comes from Mixornis gularis, assembly GCA_003546035.1. Classification (NCBI taxonomy): domain Eukaryota; kingdom Metazoa; phylum Chordata; class Aves; order Passeriformes; family Timaliidae; genus Mixornis; species Mixornis gularis. The sequence goes on along the minus strand of QVAJ01000041.1, from coordinate 2,869,699 downwards.
GTTGTCAGCTCTTCCAAAATATCCAAAGAGACGGTGTGAGCTCTGCAGCTATCCATCAGCCATTTCAAAGCATTAAGATCTGTTCATGCCATCCCTGTTTTCAAGAGATAGGATGTCATCAATGTATAATATTATCCTTTTTTAACTTATTTCTGTCTCTCCTGAACACTGCAGATCTCTCAGCCTCTGTATTCTGGTCATGATACTGTTTCTTACTTACCAGAAGCTCTGTTTGGTCCCTTCTTTGGTACCTTTGGTACTCCCTTACTTTAAATTATTGAACCTGTATGTCTGTACTAAGTGTAAGACCATGGAAAGTCAGTGCAGACATCCTTTTGGACCTATAATGATTTGCTAATTGGAAGACTCAAAAGAAAGAGTGCACACGTTGATTCTCTCCTGCCCCACATTCCAGCAGAAGCCATAGGAATTTTCTGGCCCACAGGTTACATGAGGATCACTGTCCACAACTTCAAGCAATATAGACCTGTTTCACTATCAATTACTTAGTCTGAGAGCAGTGGTCCTACTCTTAGGCCACTGCCCATAGTACTACAAACACATCTTAGAGTTCTGCACTCTGTCTGGAGCCAATATAGTTTATTCACTTCTGCGTACTGATGTCTGTGTACTTCATTTTCACTTCTGCATTTTCCAGGGTTTAGGACAGAGACAGAAGTTCAGAAGGGCAAAAGTGAGAAAAACTTGTGATTCAAGACAGACAGAGTTTAGTAAGTGAAGGGAAGAAAAAGAAAAAAAGAAATATGCTGGATTGGGTCTGCTATATCAATCCCATCCTATTCCAATGTAGTTCCAAAGCTTGATTTCTCGTGTTTTAATGGTATTATTTCCTCACCAGTGCCTGTAATGCCTATCTGGTGTTCTTACATGCCTGAAGTATCTCAGCTGTCATATTTTGTAGTGTATTTTCCTTCTTTATGCTTTTACTCTTTCTGGGAACTGAAACTAAGTGCAAAAAATCGTGTGAGTCTCTCCTTCAAACATTATTGTTGTTTTCAAAATTAAAATTAATTTTCTCTATTATAATCCTTAGCAAAATTTTATATCCAAGTGTCATCGCTTACCAACCCCTAAGCAACTGCTTGCTTATTCCCACAACAACAGAATCAGGGAGAGAATCAGAAGGGTAAAAGCTGGAAAATCCCTGGGTTGAGATACACACAGTTGAATAAGGAAAGCAAAAGCCACACATAAAAATCAAGCAAAACAAGGAATTAATTCACTCTCTCCCATGGGCAGGCAGATGCAGCCATCTCCAGGACACCAGGGCCTCATCACATGTCATGGTGACCTGGGAAGACAAAATCCATCACTAAAAATGTCCCCCCTTCCTCCTTTTTTCCCCACTTCATATCACTATATGATATGAAGAGAGCATGATGTCCCACGGTCCGGAATATCCCTCTGGTTCAGTTGGGGTCACCTGTCCTGGCTGTGTCTCCTCCCAACCTCCCAGGCATTTCCATCTCCCAGGCAGCGTGGCAGTACAAAAAGCAGAAAAGGCCCTGGCTCTGTGTGAGCCCTCTTCAGCAACAGCAAAAACATCACATTCTCAACTTTTTGTTCAGCACACATCCAAAGCACAGCCCCACAGCAGCCACTGCGAAGAATTTTAGCTTTACCCCAGCCAAAACCACCATGCCAAGAAAGTACATTAGTCCTTAAAGATGAAGAAAACACTTTTTCGCTTTCTAAAAGTCTCACTAGTCTTTCATGTCCATAAAACAAATTTTATTGGAATCTTGAGAAATATTGTCACTTATTTTTACAGTTCATGATATTCAAGAAGAAAATGCTTTTCACTGGGAAAAAAAGAAAAGGCAGAAGGAAAAGAGAAACAGACATTCTCCCATATACCTAAAAAGCCCAAATTATTTGGAAAAGTCATAATTTCAAAATTATGCAACTACTTCCATGCACATTGGATGACTCACATGTGTAAGACTGTACAGGATTGAAATAGCAAGCTGGATCTCGTTTCATTTTCTAAGGCACTATTACTTTCTTGACTCAGCACCTAGAAGTGTTGGCAAAGGATAAGGGATATGTTGTTTTATCAAAAACTGTGTTAGTCTGCCAAGGGTCTTCTTGGAGCACCTTGTGAGCTGTACATTAACACACATCACAGATGCTGAAGCTCTGCCCTTGCTACGGCAGAAACCAGCACAGAGGAGACACGAGGAACACTGGTCCCAGCTGGCTGCATGACCCATGAATGGCACTCACCCAGCTCTACCTTTCTTGGCTTGAGAAGAATAGACCATGACCATTGTGACCAAAAATCCCTGGCCACAGGATGTTACCCTACTGCTGCACCATGTGCTTTTTCAGCAGAAAACATGAAAGTTAATCTGAGGCACTTAACACCAATATCTAAGTATTGAACTCGCTTCATTTGCTGTCCGGGGATGAAGGTGACTACCTGTTCTTTCCAAGGAACTTTAAATCCCTAGATGCTGCAGAAATGTTAGTTTTCTATTTAGACAATCAGCTACCCAAGTGTAAACTCATTCACCAAGAGTTTTTCTCTTTCCATAAACAGCTTCTAAAATTTTAATACTCTGTCCATGCCTAATAGTACCAGTTCTTGACAATATGCTAATCCTTAGAATTGAGATATCCAAGCTATCTGAAAGGAAAATAATGTTTGTTTCTTATGTCAAAAACCTCCAATAGCAGCTTGAGTGTGACAGTGAAGAGTTTTTGTGATTATTTCAAAATCCTACACCTTTATGCAAGCAAGCCCCAGATGAGAACATGGTTTGTTCTTTCTACAATGCTACCTGTCTGCAAGGCTGCAGAGCATATGCTTCAACTGCTAGCTGGAACTACCAGCCAATTTAACAATGCTTGCAAACAGGAAAAAAACATCAACATCATTCCCTGCCCATATCTCTGAGGAAAACAGAATGTCAGACACATAGAGCTTTAGATGAACTGCCTTGTCCCAAGGGGCTGGAAATTCTGCAGGAACTGCCAAAGCCGTGCTTGAGCTATTAATTTAGTTGGGCCTTTTTCTGTCAAAGGATATTGTAATAGCCTCCTTCCCATTCCTGCTACGCAGCCAGTGAGCAGAATGCTTTCAGTAAAGGTGCACCCCTTTGAAAGGCCAAATGAATCCTGGGGCACCCAGAATGACAGCCACTGAATGCTACTGGAAAGAGTGAAAATAAAAACTTGATATTGCATCAAGTCAGCATTCAGACTTCTCTGCATAAGACAGGCGAATACAGAAAGTGTTGTAGTGTCTACACAGAGCAGGTAGAAGGAAATGGAACAGAGTGAAAAGGAGAGACTTGCAGAATCAGGAGGAAAGGAGAAGAAAATAGTATTATTAATAACCTAGTTTGTTAAAAACAAAAAGAAAAAGAAGGGAAAGGGCAGACTGCTGACTGATGTAGATTTCTGCCTCTTTATACCTCTGAACACTTTTATCTCCTATGATGTTGTTTAGATGAACAGTACATGCAGTCTGTACTAGCAACAGCAAAGCTATTTATGTCCTAGAATGAGCTTTGTGGATTTGCACGAATTATTTCCCCTAGAGCAAAAGAATCCAGTCTCAGACTTCCCAAATTTCAGGGCCCAACTTAACAACCAAGATATAAACGGTCACACAGAAGGATAAACACAGGCTACCTGGTTTGCTGATAAAGATGCCCAGCACTTCCAGGTTAACCATGCATACTCAATACCCCTTATCAAATATATCTATCCCAACTCAGAAAGAAAAGTTATTTAAAAGGATTGCTGAAAGGACCTGAAACCTTTTATACATAGATTTTAAAATTATTATTTTGTCTGTCAGAGCAGATATAATCTCAGAATATCTGTTGGCTACTAGATATCTTCTTGCTGGCCACACTAATTGGCACCATTGGCACCAGTCTTAATGTGAAGTCCAAATGATGGGTGGCTACAGATCCTGATGCATATTTCCAACTCCACACCAAAAGATAGACTAGGTAATCATAGCAGGAAAAAAATCTACTTCCTTTTGCATACAAAACTGACAAAATTCATACCCCTGAGCCAGCAGTGTGGCCATGTAGCCAAGAATGAAAATGGCATCCTGGGGGACACTGGGAAGAGCACTGACAGCAGGTGGAGGGAGGGGATCCTGCCCCTGTACTCTGCCCTGGAGAGGTCTCACCTAGAGTGCTGTGTCCAGTTTTGGGCTCCTCAGGACAAGAGAGAAACGGAGCTCCTGGAGTGATGTTAGGATCCAATTATTAAGATGCTTCTGCCCAAATTGAGGTAGAAATGAGACCATGTGTCAAAGTCAAGAGTATGGATTTTGTTTAACAGTAAATGTTACTGTTAAACAAACTTCTATTTAATCTTGGAATTAATCCCCTCCTGTTTGCCATCTGTGCTTATCTTACAGGAACTTTTTCTTTGAGACTATTTTGAGACAGTTCATTGTGCTCTTTAAGTCCCTACAAGTGTATCCAGCAGAGGACTGTGAAGATGATCAGTACACTGGAGTATCTCTCTTAGAAGGAAAGGCTAAGAGGGCTGGGCCTGTTCAGACTGGAGAAGAGACTGAGAAGGGCCCTCACAAGTACACAAGTATCTGAAGGGAGGGTGTCCAGGGGACTGACCAGGCTCTTCTCTGTTTAGGAATGGGCACAAACTGAAACGCAGGGGAGTTCAACCTGAATGTCAGGAAGAGCTTTACTGTGCGAATGACAGAGCACTGGAACAGGCTGCCCAGACAGGTTGTGGATTTTCCTTCCCTGGAGATACTCAAAAGCTGTTTGGACACATTGATAAGTCCTGTGCTGTAGGGGACTCTGCTTGAGCAGGGAGGTTAGAGTAGATTGACCTCCAGTGGTCCCTTCCAAACTTACCTGTTTTGTGAATCTCTCTCTGCTGAAAAGGATTTCTGCTACCTGATTTCACAGTGTGGTCCTTTCATGTACATCTAATTCAGCTGGGAAAAAAATGGGGAGGGAAGGGGAGGGGAGGGGCGGGGAGGGGAGGTTCTCTTACTCATGTCTGTCATCCTCCTTTAGGAGTCTCCAGAAGATCTAACATTTTCATWAAAAAATGTTATCAAATTTTCATCAAAGGAACTGATGTTAAATACTTCAAAAGTATTATCTGTATCCTTATAAGCTGTCTCCTAACTCCCATGTGTACAATAGTTGTTAGTGTTTTTATTCAATATGCATCCATATCAGAAAAATAATTTCTTCACTTTCATTTCAAACTGCTTTGTACATTTGATTTGGAAAGATTTTTAGAAGGTATTGGTAAGAAAAAAAATCCTGAACTTTTTAAAATTTATCTTGTTACAGCTTTTCCAATATCCTAAAATGATTGACAAGTGGCTTAAGTATAACTCTTACAAGTTCAAAGGCTTTGTGACAGACATTTTAAATGCTGTATTTTGAAGTAATGTTTTCATGTATTTATTTTTAAAATGCAATTTGCCAGCCAAAATCAAAAAGTTATGTGTCTCAACAGTTGTCAGAGCATTTACTGTGTTAAGAAAGTTGAGCTACCACTTTGCATAACTATTATGCTGGCATATTAAATGTCACCCAACTAAACTCAAATGCACATTTCCATTTTAGTGTCTCATGGGCACATTATGACTATTTATTTAACATACTTGCTTTCTTATGTCCTGCTATATCCTGTTATTTCTTTTCTATCTTTTTATTTCTTTTTTGACTATTTAATCTGACCAAATTTAATATTATCGTAACTTTCTTCAGAACAGTCTTATATGCAATCCATTACCTTATGCCTAGCTGTGTTGTGTTTCCTTCTCAACATCTCAAACATGCTGACAAAACATGAGGAGGATTCTTCTAGCTTGCAACAATTTTCTGCGGTTTGTTTCCCAGTTGCCAGATGCTGTTGGATATATGACTCCGTCAAAATAATGCAAGTTACAACACTAAGGCAGCAGTAATTATAATCCTTAAAATTATTCCATATGCCTTCAGAATACAAACACTTGAGGTGCAAATGAAGCTAATGGCCTTACATTAAATTCCTCTGGCCAGTATAGGTATTTACATTTGAGCTACTGGTCTAGATCATTGCCACATTTTTCATCTTAGAGTAGGTGTTACTTTAAAATGCAACAAATTATATCAAAAAGTACTCATTTTTCTCCTAGAGGTGATGGGGAATGAATCGCTGTATTGTATAGGTTCAGCTCAATTACACCCTTATTGTCCAAAGGAAAACGAGGTGTTAGCTGCATAGGATACTGTGAGAAGCCAATTTAGTTTTGTTGTGCCTCAACAAGGGCTGTCAAAGGCCTTGGTAAGGGTTGCACATGTGCCACATCCAGGAGGCAGCTGGGAGAAGATGGAAGGAAGCCTTGTCCCTGGGGAGACCTGGCCTGGCAACCATTCCATGTGTCACCATGGTGTCCGATTATGCGTTTTTCTGATTTAGAGATGGGGCAACTGAGAGGTATTTTTTAAAACTTTTATTCTTTTTTTAGTCTTATGTGAAGGGTGAAATAATACAGATGTTACAATTTAAGCTATTACAATTAGAAGCTAAACTATTTTTTAATTATAATACATTATAAGCGTTTCTTGGCCTATCAGCTTTTGCCACACAATGCTGTTAATGCCTTAAAGCCAGTTATCTAAAATCACCCCCACAATGCATCTTTCATAGTTTAATTTCTCCAAAGTATATAATCTTATATGCAAGGCCATAATTTGAAACTTGTTTCTAGTCTCATTTCTTTGTCAACCATGTCTGTCTTATTCCATGGCATTTCTAAGTCAGCCTTTTCTATCTTGAAGTTTGCATACAGATGCATACTTTGTGAGCCTTCTGTCAGGCTTTGAAAACTCTCAGCAAATCCATTTCCCACAGCATGGGAGGGGCAGCCAGCAGGGGAACACCGAGGTCACTGCACCCCAGAGACACTACCCCATACACATTGTACCCCAGACCCACTGTACCCCACACTGTACCCGAGAGACACTGTACCCCATACACACTGTACCCAAAACCCACTGTAGCCCACAGACACTGTAGCCCGGAGACACTCTGCRGTCAGGTGGYGAAAGCTCTCCAGCAATGGATGGCACTGGGACACTGGACTGGGCTGGTGGTGTCCTGTCAGCGGGGACCTTGGAGGGGAGCCGGGGGCATACAAAGTAATTGCCTCACAAGCCTTGGGGGCTGTTCTGTCTCTTGCCTTTTAACTCTTTTGGCTCTTTTTGAGCTTGCTTTTGGAGTCCTGCTTTTGGAGTTTTTGGCTCTCCTGCCCTCGCTGTTTTTGCTTGTCCTCATGTCTGTCCTCCCTCCCTGTGTCCCCGACGAGTGCCCTGCCTGCTTCGTCCCTGCGTCCCTGCCTGAGCCATCTGTAATCCTGCTGCCCCAAGCCAGCCCACTGCTGTGATCCTCACTGCGATCCTGTCCAGGCTCCTGGTCTCCCTGCTCGACCCCCTCACCAGTGTCCAGTCACCCATCACCTCAGGGGCCATGCACGGGCCGGCAGCGGGCACAGGCCCCGCCGCACGGACGTCAACAGCACTCCCCAAGCTCTGATGGTAAGGYCCTCTTTTCCCTCTGTCTCCTTTCTCTCCCTCTGTCCCTCTCATTTCTCTTCCCCTTCATCTGTCTTTTCTAGCCCTCTTTAGTAGGATAACCCCTTGTTATTTAGGGCGGGGGCATTTTTTGCTACCAGTGAATGGTTGTCAGATACAACACTTGCCTTGTTTGGCTTAATTTCATTCCTGACCATCTTTTAGAAGAACTCAGGGACCTGGCTATTCTGCCAGTTTTTACCACAATGAAGAGTGCACCTCTCCAAGCCATGACCAGCCAATCTCTTCAGGAGAACACCATGGCAGACAGTCTCAAAGGCTTTGCCAAAGTCCAGGTGAATACTTCCACACCCTTTCCATCATCTACTCAGCACGTCACCTGATCATAAATGGAGATCAGGTTGGTGGGCAGGAGTATTCACCAACCCATGGTGGCTGGGCCTCATCCCCTGGTTCTCCTGCATGTACCATGTGGTTGCACTCAGGATGGTTTGTTCCATAACCTTCTCTAGCAGCAAGGTCAGGTTGACAGGCCTGTGCTTCCCTGGATCCTCCTTCTGACCCTTCTTGTAGATGTGACCATTGGCCAGCCTCCCGTCACCTGCGACCTCCCTGCTTTACCAGGGCTGATGACAAAAGATAGAGAGAGGCTTGGCGAGCTCTTCTGCCACTTCCCTCAGTATCCTTGGATAAATCACATATGAATCCCATTTAGACATGGGTTTCTAAATGGCTCAGCAGGTCAATAACTACTTCCTCCAGGACTCTGGGGAGTGCAATCTGCTCCCTGTCCCTGTCTACCAGCTCAGGAGACTGATTGCCCTGAGGATCACTGGTCTTACGGTTATAGACTGAAGTAAAGGAGGCAGTACGTACTTCAGCCTTTTCCTCATCCTTGTGTTCCTCCTGCATCCAATAATGGATGGATATTTTCTTTGTCCTTCCYTTTCTGCTGAAGTATTTATACTTTATGAAGTATATACGCTTTATTATCATTCACAGCGGTGACCAGATTGAGTTCTAGCTGAGAGTTCACCTTCATAATTTTCTCTCTACATGACTTAAAGACAACCCTGTACACTTTCAGAGTTGTCTGCCACTTCTCCTAAAGGTATAAACCTTCTTTTTTTCCTGAGTTCATGTAAAATATATTCAGCCAGGCTGATCTTATTGCCTAACAGCTTGTCTTTTGACATACAGGAATGGCCTGCTCATGCAACCATAAGGTTGCCTTCTTATGGTATGTTCAGAGGTACTGGACCACTTTGTTATTAAGGACTGTTTTCCAGGGGACTGTCTGAACTAATGCTCCTAATAGACCAATAATATACAATAACAAATTAATAATAATATTGACAAAGAATGAGAGGGAGAGAGGAATAACACCTATAAGAAATGTCATGTACAGTACAGTTGGTCACCACCAGCTGACTGATGACCAGCCCAACCCCCAGGGCAAGCAGTAGCTCCCAGTCTGGTGTCCCCAGAACACATACTGGGCATTACATGGTCTGGTATATATTATCCCTTTGTCCAGGTCAGCACTACTGGCTATGCTCCTTCCCAGAATCTTGTGCTCCTGTTCACTGACATAATGACAAACTGAAAACATCCTTCATTTAGGGTAAGCACTAATTAGAACAACTAGATCATCAGTGTTTTATTCTCATTCTAAGTTCAAAATGCAACACTGTACCACCTTCTAGGAAGATAATTAATTCTATCCTAGCCAAACTCAGGACATCGGAGCACTCCAGGTGAGAAATCTGAATGATATCATGATATTCCTACAAAAAAAAAGTATTTAAAAGACCATATAAAGTTATGTCTGTTGCAGGAAGGCCTGTAATCTACAGTCCTGCAAATCTTTTTACTGTAATGCAGCCCTGCACCTCTAGTCTTGTATCTTTGAAGACATGAAGCTTTGAAATTCAAGTCGATTGCTTTAATTTTTGTTGTTCAAATACTGTCTTTAAGTTGTGATTAGGTATAATGAAGAGAAATAAATTAGTCATAGATTAATTACAAGGTTGCTGCAAATTATGGGGCTGAGAATGGGATCAAGACTGATCAAAAGGTCAGAATTCTCTAGGGGTTTTGGATCCAAAACTAACTTCAGCTCATGACTCAGCTCATTAATTTATGTGGCAAATCAAAGGCCACTAACACTTGGATTACTGGGGTTTTTTCAGCTCTATAGGCATTAGAAATTAAATTATTATGCAGTGTTTAAATGTTCCATATCACAGTGGTTGCAGCTAAACATCTTGAAAGGACATGGTACTCACAGAGTTGGGATGTTATCTTGGGTCCTCCCTGGGGACAGAACAACAGCTTCTTGTGGCTGAAAACAGTTACTAATATTTATCTTGTCCTGACTTACAGGTGTACAGGGATCACACTATAGCCCAGAGCAGTCTGAACCAATGATCAGGAACTTGCTCCTCCTCATAATAGCAGTGTTTTTGCTTCAGGCACCTCTCCTGATGGCCTTCTAAATATCTGGATCTTAAGTTCACAGACTCACTCCTAGTCTTGCTTGAGTTGCTCTGTTTCCTAATTTATTTAATTTGCATGATTTGCATGGCACAAAGAAACCATAATCTCTGCAAATCCCTTTTGATCACTCAAATGTGCCTAAGAAATGCCAAGGATTAGATTGGTTCTCAGTCTTCCTGATGAGTGTTAACGCCAACACAGAAACTCTATTCCCACAGTACTGTAGCAGAAATAAAATGTTTTTAAATGAACTTATCATTAACTCCCACCAGATATTTACTCATAAAAAAGTCCCTGATTCAAGAACATCTTTGAAGCTGATGCTTAAAAAGACGAAGCACATGAAGATCCAGAGCATTTCCTAGTACAACTATGAAATCTGAATCACAAATTGCTTCCTTACTAGGGCTGTGATACTGTTTCTATTGAAGCGTGTTTTACTGTTGGAATGTAACCAGGATTTGATGGAAAGCATTTATATAAACTTTCAAAACTGTTCTGTGGAAGGTCTTGGAGGAAAGGCATAAAGAAAGATCGAAAGAGCGACAAATGAATTTCTGGAAGTGATTACATCAGCTGATGCCTGTGACATGGAGACACTTGTCCAGAAGGGTCTGATCATAGACAGATACATTTTACAGAACTGCTGGGAGCCATCTGCACAAGCAGAATCAGGCTAGAGCATCTTTCTGAAAATGGTCATTGAAAACAACATTATAAGGGACACCGTTAGTGTGAAGTCTAGAGACTTTCCCTGACCTCAGTCAGCTCACACATGGTGATGTCTCGACAGTATTAGAAGAAAAATAAGAGGCCTTAAAGGAACAAACATTTTCTATATTCATTGACATCTGTGCTTCATGACTCTGTATAGCATTTGGTTCATAGCTACTGCCTCAGGAGGCAAGAATGACCAGTCACCTCCTCACACTGCTTTTGTAATCACTCAAAGTTATATTCAATAGTCATCTGTAGTTGTTTACCATATTCTGACTGATTGGGTTACACTGGGCTTGGATCATTAGTGCTTTGATTCAGATAGCACAAATCAAAAACTTACATTTTCCTTTTTCATACTAAAACAGCCTAAACCCAAAAGAGCAAACAATCCAGAAAATAACTAGAGAGGCACCTCATCAGTGTTAAATGGTAACTCACAAAACCATGCAGAGCAAGCAAATTTCTGGGCAAATCTCTGCAAAAGTGGAAGGGTGGCAGGAGAACAAACCTGACCTCACCACAGAAAGTCATTCATGCTGCCATTCAAAGCTATTTTTTTTCCATCCATATCAGTAGTCAATTGAGGAATAAATTAGGCTGTAACTGTTTTTTTGAGAAATCTGAAAACGCAATGATTGTCTTTAGTTCAGTGTGTAGCCTGAAATAAAACCAATTAAATATGTTGTAGTTCATAAATGTTAATAAATGAACACTGCAGTTTCCCAGACTGATTGGGCTGAATGTTCTTAACTTCCATCCTTTTAAGGTCTCTTCCACCTTCATAGGTGTCGTGCACCCACCCACACAACATGTTTGGCTCACTTGGTGACTCTGCCCAAGAAAAGGAGCAACTCTCATACATAGCAGCACTTCCACATGGCTGAAGGGTTACTGTGCTCAGGAAAGCATGAGAACATTGTAAGCTACAAGAAAAGGAATAGCAGTTGAAATTTGGAACCAAACCAAAGAAAAGGAAGGAAAGGCAGCAAGGAAAGCACTGATCCCTTCACATTGTCACCTAACCTGTATCATGACTGTTTACACTGGCTCTTTCCTGGCAGCATAGCATCTCATGATAACATCTTTCCTTCGTGGTGTGGCTTTGGGTTGGCCGGGTGACAGACTACCAGGGACTAAGTCCCTTGGGGCTCTAGCCACACCAGTCAGGGTATTGTACCGAAAGTGTGCATGATCTTCAGAGCAAAAGCAGCAAAGGACACTTCATTAGAGAAGGGACAAACTATTAAAATGATAGTTGAAGGATTCTTCAATTAATCACAAAACTGCATGGGCAGCTAAGTATCACAGCTTTTAACTTAATKAATTACTTCCCTATACTTAGCTACCGTGGGCATGCCAAACCTCTACCAGCTGATAGAAGATCAAAGCTGTGGCAAACAGCTGATCCCTATGCAGTGTCTCAACAGCTTCAACTTGACATTTTGCAGTTTTTAAATAACAACCATCCAAGTGTGAGTAGCTCCTGCCTCAAAGTTTATAGCCAGCCATGCAGAATATCAGCAAGTGGGTTTTAAGCAATGACTTCCACTTTGCATGATCTATTTATTCTTAGTGAGAGTGAAACCAGAGAAGATGGTGTGTGCATGTGGCGGATTCAGCATATCTGTCACAGCAGCTTGGCAGAGTGGTGGCGTGCTCATGTCAAGTCTTCCCTGAGGGTAAGAGGGTGGTTTGGCAGCAATGCTCAGACAAAGCTGCGTGCAGTGAGGAGCTGATTAATGAGGTACCTTGCTGAAAGTGGCACCACTGCTGCAAAATCTCATCCACATATAATCCCACCCTACAGAAAGAAATTTAATTTACGAAGGCGAGTCTTATCCACTCATCCATTTTTTTAGCACCTCAGGGTTCAGTTATTCATTGAGAGTAGCTGCAAAGCACGGGGAAACAAAATAGTCCATGCTTTCAAAAAGTATCCAAGGCTAAAGAGGGACTAAATACATTTAGGTTCATCAAGTCTCATGCTTGTTGGCAAACTATTCATAGGAACAAAGTAGATTAACTACTTCCAAAAAAAAGCAGTTTCATTTCCCTGTTCTCTATTCAGAGGATCCAAACTTACCTTGTTCCTGCTACATGCAATCCACCCATCTTCCTATAGAAATAGCTACTCCCCTACAGACACATCTACACATCTGAAAACACACCAGCATGTCCGTAGATATTACTCCCAAATGTTTGAGTTTAATATATGCAATGCCATTGGCTCCCAAACTCAATCCCCAATGAGGATATAGATGTCAGCATTGGGCCAAGGAAGGAATACAGTACTACTGGTGATGGAGAATGCAGAATTCAGAAAATAATGCAGAATTCCACTCTGAAAGTGGCTGACGATGTCACCCCAGTCATGCTGTCACCTCACTCTTGATGCATAGCCCGCCTGATTCAGCAAATTGAGAGCAGTGGATGAGTCATTTCACAAAGAAATACAGAACAACAGAGAATTTGAAAAAATAAATAAAAGCAAACCCAGAAAAGTTCATCCTCAACAGCGTTTTTATGTACACTACTAACTAGAAAGGTTTTCCAAAGTTTTGTCTTTCATTGAAAAACTCCCAAGTTGCTTTCTATTGTAGCCACATGATCTGTCTTTCTGTATTGTACAGACAGAAGAGAACTACTCTATCAAATACAGTAAAAAAATATTCAGTTCTGCTCTTAACACTGCTATGGTTTTTGGGTTGCTGCACTAGGGTTAAGGGCAATCATCTCTCAAAACTTCATGCCACTTTACTGCACTGAATTAGTAATATATTCGCTGAAAATCTCCATGAGTCAGAGTAGCCTTTAAAATACAATGCTTCGTAATAAAGCTTAATTTAATGGTATTTACAGCTGTGTTTTCTTATGCTTTCTCAGGTACAATGGGATAATTGGCGCTTCCAAAATTAAAAGTGAGTTTAACCAAAAAAATTTTGAATCACAGCTGTTGTTTCTACCTACCATATATTTAACCGTGACTTTTTGAACCAAATTCCTGGAAAGACTCAGTTAAAACATTATATTACTTTCCTGGAATTAAAAAGAAAATGTGTACACCTGGGGTTTAATCTTAACCTCTAGCATTCAGCTCTGAATACTGCAACAACAATGGAAAATGTCATTACAAGCTGAAAATTATTGAAGCTCTAAAAAGTAATAGTAGTAGTTTACAGTACAAAAAATAAAGGCTAGTTGATTAAAATTATCTAAAAGTTAATTCCCCATTGTGTATCAACTAAGATACAGCTTTCAAAGCTGGGGAAAAAAAGAAAGTATATACAAAGATAATAATAATGCCATTAGCATATGACTTGGCAGTTTTCAATCTGGCTTTCTAAATTAATTCAGTTTGTGTAATCACACTTCTTGCATGACTTTATCTGACACTCTCTTTGCTCTTTTCTGCAGTAATTGACCATTTCAAGTTAATTTGAGAGTATAGAAAGATTTCTGAAATTATTGACTTCACATTTATTCTGTGAAAAAGAGTACCCACACAAAAAAGAAAAATCCAAATGTGTATTTCAAGGTGGAAAAGGTTGTAAAGTAAGCAGTGGCACGCAGCTGGCAGATACTGATGGTCACAACTAAAAAGTACTGCCTGACTCATCAGAAGACCTTCCTGCATCATCCCCACACAAACTTCAGCAAGTTCTGGCTTTTCCTGGTGAAGAGGTCACAGCTGTAATGGGAGCCAGGCACTGGGAAAAAGTGTAAGGAAAATGGGATATACATTTAGGGAACTAGGATCTGCTATTTTTTTCTTTATGAAAACAAAGTCAAGCAAAATCCTTCATTGTGGAAAATACCATCCTTTAATTAAAATTATTGACATAGTCATTTTTGCAACAAATTCTACAACAGAAAATCATTTCAGTGACTTTTTATTGGTTTTAGGATGACACAAAACAGAGAAGCAACAGTATTTGTCTAAAAAAGAATATTACTTTTAACAGTCAATGTCTACGCTTCAAGAATGAATTAAGTCAATTGTAATAGTATGCTTAAAACAGAAATCAAATTAAATGCCACATATTTTTGATGCAGAAGTTTTCAATAGTTTTTTTTACAAATGTCTTGGAAGCACTTAATAGTTTTGTTGCATTCACAGTRCCTTTCTAGGTGATACCATCAATATGAGTATACCTCAAATAATGCCAAAAAATGTAACAGCATTCAGGGTGCAACCTTCCCGTTTTATAGAAATTTTTGAGTGCAACCATTCAGCCAATTCCATATTTTCCATCCATCACATTCACGTTTCTTGAATTTAGAGACAAGACTGTAATGGAGGACAGTGTCCAGGTAGCTGGTATCAGTCACTCTTCTCTTATCCACCCCGATGTAACTCTGTCACACAAGGCAACCAGATTTGTCAGGCACGTTGGCTGTCACCAGTCGCCTCCGTGCTGTCCATGTACCTTAGCAGAGTTTCCAGGAGAATCTGCCCTATGATCTTTCCAGGTACAGAGGTGAGACTGACAGGCCTACAGTTTTTTCTTGGTTTATTGTTGGTTTAGTAGATTTACTCCATTTTCACAGGTTTGTTCTGGTTTTTTGGTTAGTTGATTGGGTTGTTTGGGTTTGGGGGGGCTTTTTTATGTTTGTTTGTTTGTTTTAGTTTGTCTTTTTATGACTGTTACCTCTAAGTGGAAAATGTTTGAAAGAAAAACAGTTTAGGATTACATTCAACATCTTAGTAGTAGGAAGAACCTATTACGCTAGTCTGTAGTGCTTTTTTCTCTAAATCACATAGCGATTCACAGAAGAACATAAGTTTTCTCTACAAAGAACAATTTACTATACAACTGTATTTTTTTGCAAAAGACATTATACTTTTTAAAATGTCTGTGTCACAACATTTGCTCTAAGAAAGCATCACAACTAAGATGTATACTGTAGATATACTCTAATAAAATAAACTGTAAGATTTGGAGTTCACTGGCTTTATCACACTTTCCGCTTCAATGGGAACTATACAGATTCGCTGCTTTATTCTCCCAGTTGGATTTTTTTAACCTTCTTGTTTAACTTATTTCACTGCATGAAAGACCTGTTTTGATTAACTGTGTGAAATCTAACTTGGTCAGGATGTGTTGAATCTCAGAAAATAGTATTTCGGCCAACCTAATTACTCTTTCCTTGTATGTTGGAAAAACAAAACTTGGTGTAAACATGTGCAACATTTTTGTTTATGACTTTTAAAAGCCCTTAAATTTCCTGTGGCTGACTGGCACAAAACCACTCCCATATGTCACACGGAAAGTAACTCTTTGGCTTCTAGAATCAGAAGTAGAATAAAATATCTGCATTTGATCTATTTTAATTCTACATCTTCTTTCTCTGCACATCATGATGCCATCCTTAGCTCCACAAGAACAAAAGCCAGACAGGCTTTATTTACTCCAGCTCCCTAGCAATTCTGATCCTTGGAATCTCAATATTTATTTTAAATTTAGTTATAGGTAAAACATCTAAAAAATGAAAGTGCGGTGGGTAGTCTACCTTTTGTTTTGTTGTTGCCATACAAATATGCTCTTCTTTTTAAAGGGCACCATCTAAGCAAGTTCTATCATTAAACTGTACCACCTGAATCTAGAACTTCACACTGCAAAGTTCTTAACGTCTGCTTCCAGAATATATTGACACACTTATGTTTAAAAATTACACATTTTTCCAGTATTTTTATGCACTTCTTGGGTATGCCAGTACTCTCAGAAGTAGAACAGCTGAGATTTACCATTGTAGATGAATTTTAAAAAATCAGTCTTGAGTATGCATAGAAAGTTCTTCCTAGTGTTTGTTTAGCTTTAGAATTCTATTCAGTGCAAAGTGCAATGCTGCTATCAATTTTCCCATTTGTTAGTAATTCTATAAAAATAAGATATTACTGATGAACATGCCATTGTATGTTTCTACACTAAGGTAGGCCTTCGTATGAAAACTGTAACCACTAGCCATAAAACTCAAGAGTTTGATTTGAATTTTAACCCAGATTTTTTTTTTTTACACACACAACATAACATGAAAGGACAACTGCAGAATTTGACTCTATGGAACTCTAGTAAGGACAATTACTTTATTGGTTTAATCTTTTCTATATAACCACAGCTCAAGGCACCTGGACTATAAAACCATCTTCTTGATGGAGCCAGAGCTTGAAGATCAGAAGAAAATTTGAAGAGTTTCCAAGTAACTGCACAGGTGCCCAACTTCAGACAGCTTTTTAAAGTGGCAGGCAAATAAGAAATTACTAAAAATTAATTTTGAAATTTAAAAAATTGCAAATATAATCCAACCCCTTGATGATGACTGTAACAAGTCATTGGAATACAAGGAAAGTGGTTCATTAGTCACGAGTTTTAAGTCGAACATCCTTCTGAAAGATATGCTATAACTCAGGCACAAATTATCAAATTTGATAGCTTTCAAATACACAGCATGGAAAATAATATTCTCTGCAGGAATTACTGAGTAAAATTTTATAACTTAAGAAAGCATTATACAGCCATTCACAAGACATTGATCGTAGTCTTTTCAAAATTTGCATTTTAGGATTGTGTTTTCTGACTATATCATCATATGGGGATATGGCCCATAAGGAGCAGAACTGCTGTATCAAATATTACTATTATTTATACATTGTTTTGTACATTAGAGTTCCATTTTCATGCTTAGTTAGATTGCTGAGAGTACTTTTCATTCTAGAAGTTACATGCCCAGCTTCTATGTGTTTAGCCTTCTTTAACAAGGGATATCCTTAAAGTCTAATATTAATCCACGAGCACTTCCTTTAAGTAGGAAAAACACTAACCACAATATTGTAGATGACATTCAATGATATACATTACAAATCAGTTTCTCTCCCACTAATTGTAACCATCATCAGATGCTTTGATTTGCCTTCAAATGTATTTGGCTATATAAAATTTCATTTCCATCTACTGGCACAAGTTCTTTAGAAGTATAACTCTCTGCTGATTTATTTGCACTATTCATAATAATTTGTTATGTCCTTATACTTACATCAATTATCTGTCTTTAATATATTGCTGCCTTCTAGCTTGATGTCCTAAGAAAATGAGGCTTATAAAATTGTTTGCCAGTCCTCCCCCACAGCTTTTTAATCTGTTGGCCAATTTAATTCAAATTTGAGAGAGAGAGGTGAAGTGTCCATGACATTATGTTCACTCAAGATTTGTGAAGGCTGGTGATCTGTGGGAAAGAAAGAGACCCTTCAAGGTACTGAACAAGAAATTAAGTTGGGGATGCAAAGACAACAGAGCTGAAACAGAAAAGCTGCAGGTGATATGAGAAGAGCTGGCACCCTTGGAAGAGGGAAATTGGAGCAAAAAGCAAAAATCTGGGGGAAAAAGGTTCATTCTGGCCAAATGTTCATTCATTAAATTGATTTGCATGATTTTCTATGATTTCCAGTAGCTTCATTTACATGAAAAGAGAAAGGGAAATTATCCAGCCTGTCATGACAAAGCATTTAATCCTGAAAGGTCCTGAGTGCCTCATCTGTCAGTTGAGTAAATCTTGGAAACAGAATCTGAATTTATTTCATTTGCAAGAGTCATTTCTGCAGTTCTACACTGCATTTAGAGTAAGCAACTGCTTTTAAACTACAGGTCATAGCTTTGTTATGAGTGTAAGATTCATAATTGCATTAAAACTTTCCGAAAGCACATCTACAAACATTGAGGTTTAATTTGCATAAGCTGCAGCACTCCCTTCAGAAAAGGAAATGCTTTAATTTTTAGCATAAAGTTGTTCTATTTATATTATAAACCAAAGGCAYTTAAAATAATGTGGAGAAGCAGGAATATTACCCAAACCGCTCTGACATGAATTAGTTCAAAGCCTTTGCAAATTGTTTTTATTTCATCAAGTAAAATCATTTCATCTTATACCCCAGTAGAATCTGGCACACACATACACATTACTAATTTACAGCAGAAACCAGGACTCCTCTCAGTAGTGGGCATGAATGAATCAAGGCCAGAGGAGGCTTTTTTCTAGTGCTGTGAGGGAAAGCAAGTGCTAACTACATCAAAGTTGGCCTGACTGCAAGTAAAACACCAGCCAAGGAGAAAGAGCACAAACATATTTTCACTTTGAGATTGTGAAAAATGGCTCTACCTTCCCTGAAGAGAACAGGATAATGCTACTTATACCTGCTAAGCAGCTCTGCTTCTTTCACCAGGCTTCAAACAGAAGAAGCTGAACGACAGTCAGCTCCTTTCTGTCAGTTTCCCTTGTGCACTCTTGGCTTACTGCTGGTTTGCATTTTTGAGAGGCCTTTTCTCCTATTTTGCTGGAAGGCACAGTCGTTTTTTTTTCATTGTCCTTGGGCTGTAAAGCTGCACTCAAAAACAGAGTAACCAACTTTTTTTTCCTCTGTACAGCAAATGGGTGCTATAGAGTGCCTGCCAGTAGCTGAAAACTCAAGTGGCACAAATAACAGCCATTATGTTTGTGACTCTGTAAATGGCTAAGACAGGTATTACCTTGCCCATCTGATCCCCACCTTCCCCATAAAGAGATTTAGACCAGCTGTGCTTGAGCTGGGRCACATCAACAGCGACCTCTGCTCAAGGTGCCTTTGTCCCAGCCTCTTTTTCCCTCTGATCAGAATGCCAACCACAAATTGCTTAGTTCACACCCAGAGGCATGTACATGGGGATGAAACACTGTACAAATCTGAGTAACCCTGGCAGATCTGAAATCTTTGGCCAGAAGATAATCTAAATCAGTCTCTGGAAGTGTTCATCAGTAATTTCAGTGACAGCCTCATCCCAAAGGCATTTGCTTGTTATATGTACTTTTTGCTGGCCTCCAGCACAAGCTGTAAGAACTAATTCCCCTTCACCTCTCTAACCCTGCCTCTAACCAGAGCTTAAGGTATTTTTAATTTATTTTTAGGGACTCATCAAATGTCTGTTTCTTCTTATTTCTGTCCTGAAATCTACCCAAGAGTTTCAGTCTCATCCCTAATCAGGATGGATCACACCCATTCAAATTAAGTCCTTGCTCTACAAAGGATTCAGCTGTCTTTGGAAAGAGCTTAATAGAGTCATCTTGTGTCTACCCAGAGCTACTGGCAAAGCTGTCTTTCTCAAATACACACATAGGCAGAGCCTCACTCCATTTCTCTCTCTTTGGTGGCAGAACAGCAGCAAGCATCCATAGGGGTCTCTGGCAAAGGACCCAGGTAATACTGTTATTACCTGGCAGAACAACATCCACCTTTTTTTTTTGTTTTTTTTTTGTTTTGTTTTTTTTTGTTTTGTTTTTTGGTTTTTTGTGCTTATTTTCAAGTTTTAAAATGGTTTTGTTACTCTATTCCTAACCACTCTGCATCTCAGTTTCTGCCCGCTTACCCTTTACTCTCTTCAAGACGTTTAGGCAACTTAATTTTGGTGTCAAGAAGAGTTTGGATATTGTTTAATCTCTTTGGAGAAGTAAAAAAGAAAATATTATAAAATTATTCAGAATGTAAAATACCACCTGTTAATTCTAGCGATTTACCTTGGGGTACAGCACTTCAGGCCAACCTGGTAACTCAGCATACAAGTCACAGTGCATGGATTAGCTTCAGGTCCCTTAGAAACTAAGAATTATAACTTTATAAAAAGCTGTTTGTACTCTTTGTTTGTGACTAACGTGACCCAATCTATCCAATAATGATAGGTTGCAATCCACATCRCACAGAAGAAAGATTTTTAAAAAGCATTTAAATCTTCATTATTCTGAGCTCACAGTATGATTCAAAGAACAAATTAGAAACCCTGGAGATGGATGCATAAGAGGGAATAATCTTTCCTAGACTATGCAGTGTCTTAAACCAGTGGTGAAAGGAAATGACTGACTGTGTGCAAGTGAAGGAGTTGTGAGGGCATAAGACTGACCTGAAAATTTCTATGAAAAAAATCTGCTTCCCTTAGGGACATATTCAAAAAAGAAAAAGAAACTGATTGTCTGCAAAAGGAACTCTTAGAGGTCATAGAGCTTTCAACTATAAAAAGGCRGTTATTCATTAAAAGCCAATAGTGTTCACATACAGTGAAAAAGAATCAGCCAGTTCTATTTAAATATAGTTCTGGACAAGGGGAAATACGTTCCACACCACATATACCTACAGAATTAGGTTGCTTGCTGATGCTTGTCCTTCCCTGTGGTTTATTTCATAAGTASTGCAGAGGTTCATGGTCCTGATTCTTCTCCCCTTTTTTCCTCAACCCTTGATGAGAAGTCTGAGATTCACATGCCCAGATTTTGTTGGTTGCATGGAGAGGGGGAGATACATGTTATCCCTTTCGGTTCTTACAGACAGGAAGTAATCAGARTGGTAATAAAATAGGAGTATACTAGTCTGGTTCACTAGATGGCAATCAGGAGTAATTTTGCTTTGAGCTAAGCAAAATTTTGGGACAACTGTTATRATTATTATGCCATATTGTAATCCCAGTCAAACCCACGGAGGCTCCAGGTTTGAATTCTGAAGCCCTCCATTAAGAGTTTGCATAACTTCCATACAGCAGAATTAAACAGCATTTATGCACAAACAATAAAACAGAGAAAATGTTTTAAGGGGAAAAAAAAAAGATAGTTGTGTCATATCATGATTTAACTTAAAAATAGGACCTTTTCCAAGAGATGTTGGCTGAAGCTGGTGCCACTCTGTGAGCTCCCACCAGATGATATAGAACTTCTGCACCAGGATGGCTTAAAAACAGAATCACACACTGGTGAGTTTGGAAGGGACCACTAGAAGTCATCCAGTCCTACCTTACTGCTCAGGCAGGGTCCCCTACAGCACAGTACCCACAAAGTCCACATGTTTTTTTAAYATCTTTAGGAAAACAGGCTCCACAACCTCTCTGGGCAGCCTGTTCCAGTGCTCTGTCACTCCCACCRTAAAGCTCTTCCTCATGTTTCGGTGGCACTCCCTGTATTTCAGTTTGTGCCTGTGGCCAAACCTAGTAAGGGSACAGGATCCCCTCTCTCCACCTGCTGGCGATGCCATTCCTAATGTCCCCAGGATTCCATTGGCCTTCTTGGCCACCAGGACACACTGCTGGCTCCTGGACAGCTTGTTGTCCACCAGGACCCCCAGGTCCTTCTCCTCAGAGCTGCTCCCCAGCAGGTCAGTCCCAGGCTGTGCTGGTGCCTGGGGTTGTTCCTCCCCAGGAGCAGAACCCTGTATATGACTGTTGACTCCTTTGCTTTGCCTGAACCATATTCGTGTAAAGCCTTAGATCAGACAGTGTTTGATGACCCTTACAGAAGACCCTCACAATCTGGGGCTGCAGCACTTTGGGGCAGATACTTATTTTTTTATTACCTACACGTAAATCARAAGACACAGTCTAGTGTTCTAATGAAAGATTGCAAACTCACCAAGATTCAAGGCTCTGAAATATGMYCAGGTTTCTCTTTCATTCCTTTTAAATTGTAATGAGCTCAATTTTATTTTAGTAAATATTCTTTGCTTAATACAAAAGTTATTTGCAAGAATATCCTAAATGTTTTCCAAAATTTGAAGGCAGATTTCATTACATCAAACCAGGAATTTTGAAGTATGAATCAAAATTATACACATTTTTCTAAGTTTCAAAAGCAGACCAAAGTTACTAAGGTATTTTCTGATGCAATTTACTATCTTTTCCTTCCCTCTCTTGTGTCAGCTTTTCATTGAAATACACAAATAATTCCATCAAAATAATTCTGATTTGGAGACATTTAAATAAATGAGCTAATCCTTAAGTCTTTAGCTTGTAATATTAATTTACCATGAGAAAAACTGTTATGCCAAACGTAAGCTCTGATTTAAGAAAAGTTAACATCAGCATAAATGTAGCCCCAATGCTGTTTCCAGGTCAAATAATGAACAGGGTTCATAAGCAATCACAGCCCTAAAAAAACGTTATGTATTCTATATATGGCATATTGACTCTGTGAAACACTCAGATTCTGGTTTCCCTTGCCCTCTGCGTTGTGTTATTACCTGAACAGATTTTCATTCCCATGATGSAAAAACCTCCAACATAAACTAAACTCAGAAATCATCATACCCACCCAACATAAATTTTCAGAGGGACAATTTCCAAAYACATGCATCATATAGCATGTAAAAAAATTCATTTTTACTTTAGAATGATGAATCTAGAAACCCATCACTTTAATTAGATTCACAACCCTTGTATACAGCACAGCACAGACTGTGCCRATGCCTCCAGCTTCAGCTGAGTCTTTTTGTAGATAACTTTTCAGGAAGTTAGCTGTAATGTTCTTAAGTGCAGATGCTGGCCCAGAAATTCCTAGCGTCCAAGAGTTGTCACTAGATATATAAAGAAAGAATGTCTGATCAAGCGTCCATTACTGTTTGTATTCTGCTTTTTTTGTGTGTTCAGGAAAAATACTCTTCTGATCTCATATTGAGGGATTCTAAGGAGCCAGAGATGCCAATGAACTTTCCAGATTCACAAATAAATACCACAGTAACTTTCAATTAAATCCAGAAATGGAATGYATTGAAAGAATGTGGAAGAAATGASTCTTTAATTTCCTTGGTCATTTGGGTGGGACAGAATCATAAAACGACTTGGGTTGGT
>QVAJ01000041.1:2815149-2843608 GCA_003546035.1 Mixornis gularis | reverse complement strand
TGGAGTCAGGAAGCAGGGATTCACATGAACAATCCACTCAAAAATAATTAGTTCTTTTCCAGAATTACAGTGTTTACCCTAGATGKTACAGAGTCAGGATACATTCTGCTTCATGCTCAGCAAGCTTTCTTAGAAATTTATTGCAGCTGGACATGGATTTCTAAGGAACCATCAGATATCTCTTCTAATCTCAGTTTCCATGTTATTTAAGGCAACACTATAAAGAAACTATTTCCTTTGATAGAAACACATCAATCTAATTGAAACTAATGGAAATTACATGCCTGTAATGATGAGGAAAAAAAACAGAACCCTTGTTTCAATGCTGTATACCATAGCTAAATCATGTCTTTTTTCCTTCTAAGTCTAAAGGAAGTATTTGACTTTGAAAAACTGTAAATACAATCTAAACAAACTGATTTTAATTTCAAAACCCAAACCACAGAATTTTTTTCAAYTAGAAGAGCATTCCAGGCTTGAATTTCCAACGTTCCAAGTACGGGCTCACGAAAACCGTGAAAGCACAAAAAGTCTTATTACTTGGAATTATTTACCTACCTCAAGGAGCCTCTGTTACGTCCAATAAGTCATATGAACTTCTTCAAATTTGCGTGTTATATAGTCAAGCCATGTTACAGMTTTAGAAATTAGAACTTTTCTCAGGTTCAGCAGGAACATGAGCAGGCAGCCATGGACGTACAGCTGAGGGTTCTGTGCAACACATCTTGCTCCAATAGCCCCGCTGTTGTTTTGTTTGCTGCTATTTTTCCACCAGCTTTCAATAAAGCAGTTCACAATGAGTTCCCAATCTCAAAATCCTTCTGGGAGCACTGRTGTGAATATATGAAAACTGTTCAGCTTTTATCTGACAGTATGGGTTTTAAGCTGTAAAAATTGCCTTTGGACTCACATAGAGCTGCGTTGCACAAAAACAAAGGCTAGAACCTGCTGTCAACTGTACCTTGTTTATCTGTAAACTTCACTGTCATTTAATGGTATGAGCAATTTCAGTCGTATCACTTAAATCCTGATGTTTGCAATTTTCACTGGGGTAAGAGGCAGCTTAGGCAAAATAGATGTAATTGCTGTAGAGGTGCAGTGGTACATAAAATCACACACCATGGCTTCAAAAGCATTGCATCAGTTTCTTTAAGAGCCTTGGCACTGATTTCACTGAAAAATGGTATTTAACAAAATTTCTATGGAAAAAAAACCCACAGGATTTTGAGTTTCTTTAGTGCAAGGAAGCAACGCTTTGAAATCTCATTTCTTTTAAAAATGCAAGAAAATAAAATAGGGGTTAACTTACTGCTGGCTCATTATAGTGTAAAATACAGCATGGTTGTCTCTTGAGGGTTTGAAGAATGAGTGTTTTCAAAGTGACAGATGGTGATAACTAAAGTTGTGCCTTTCTAGAGCTGGGCAGGTCAGCCTGTGATCAGCAGTGGAGCAAGTTGATAGCAGTGGTAGGCTTCTGGATAAGCTCTGTTTGTTGAAWCAAACTTTTTGGTATTCTAGCAAGCATCAATAAAAAAAACTGTTGCTCCATATGCTTCCTTGACTGACCTCTTCAGTGAAGCCTCTACTTCTCCAATACATATTTCCAGGAATTTTAGGAAAGAATAACAGAGTGCCAAACAATGCACTAAACCTTAGGGGCTGGCAAAAGGGTAGTTTTTTAAAGCTGCAGTAGAAAATTGTATGTTAAGAAGTTACGGGCGTTTAGCATATACATGCAGCTAAATATTTCAAATAAAATCTTTGGAGGATGAATTCTTGTCCCTGGTGAATTACTGTCAGGTTTGCCATGGATGTATTAAAGCCACAGAC
Source organism: Mixornis gularis (assembly GCA_003546035.1). Taxonomy (NCBI): domain Eukaryota; kingdom Metazoa; phylum Chordata; class Aves; order Passeriformes; family Timaliidae; genus Mixornis; species Mixornis gularis. The sequence goes on along the minus strand of QVAJ01000041.1, from coordinate 2,841,778 downwards.
TCATCATGAATACCATGCTAAACAAAAGCCAAAGACTGTTCTTCCTACACTACACAGCCTTTTTTCCATACCTCACTATCTAATCATAAAATAACCATGATTTCTAACAGCAAAAGTTCATAAAAAACTTTTTCAGTGTTAAGGTAGTTCAGCTAACACTGTCTGAACTGATTTCTGGTACAAATCACATGGATGCAGCTCATTGAAAATACTACTCTCACTACTTAGCYATGGTTAAGCAGGCAGCTGTAATCTGCCAATAAGTAACACAAGTTAGAATTTTAATAAAGAGGTGTCATTTCTATGTTACCTGCCATTTAATTTTAGTTAGTTTTTCTTCTTCGTTTTTACCACCCTTTTTGTTTTCCTCCTGGTTCTAATTCTATAAAAGCTAAATATTATTTTACTCTTAGAATTCTACCCTTCAGCCAGCCCATAAAACTTAATTAGGAAAATTAGAGGATTAAAGGATTACAATGAAGTTCTCAGTATTTAAAAAATAGTTACCTAAATTTTCAGGAGAGATCTTTCAATTTAATTACCCTTCTCTGATGAATAGGGAATGTATATGATCATTGTAGAGTCAGAAATAAAAGTTATAATCCAACATAAAATGCTGCATAAAGTTGGGATGCATCTTACAAACACAGAGATGGAAACTATTATTTTTAAGGAAATCAGTAAGTTATTTTCTGCTTCAAAAATAGTAGGTTACTACTCCTTAATTACTAAAAAATTTGTGATACACCTATAAAGAACCTGGTCTCAGTGTTAATTTTAACACATTGAGAAATGTAAATGGAATAGCTGCCAGCTTGCTGCAWAGTCAACATTCTTCCTCTGTGTTCAGGTTAATGTGTTATAGAAGAGCTGAAGTGAATTCTTCCTCTGTCTTCATTGATCTTGAGGTATCAYCTGCTTGCATCAATAGCAACCAAGTTCTTCCAAGCTCCCATTTCTCCTTAGCACCCAAAACTGTGTCCTCTTCTTGTTTTCCTCTCATCTCCACAGTCACCCCTGTAACGTGGAACATCCTCTTCTTCTCTTTTCAGCTTCCTRTGAGCGTTCTGTCCCCACCCTCTGCTTTCTCTACCCTTTCTCTACCCTCTGCTTATCTCAGAAACACTCTCATATCTAGAAAAGACAGTTCACAGAGCTACCTCTCTTCTGCTTACCTATTCCCTCCAGGGCAGGTTGAAATCCTGATSTCTCTGACACTTTTCATGGATACCTGCCTGCTAGTTTAAATGGCATGTGGTCAAGGGACAGCGTTTAATATCTTTTCAATCCACACTGATGCTTCAGGACAACACTGCAGTCCTGCTTGTCATCAGGTCCATGAGCTGTGTTTTCCTTGACTCAGACTTCCCTCCTCCCTCTCATTTCCCAGATATMTGGAGGCCTTGTGTATTATTTCTGCATATGCCTTTCATACCCACCCATAGATTATAACTGGTGCAAGCTAACAGCTGACACTAATTGCCTTCACAGTACTGTCGGAACTCTCCTCCGACCTAGACAGAAGCACCTTTGCTTTGCTCATGTCTACTCTGAACATTGTTGGAATGGTCAGTTGCCTTGACTGTGTCTTTGCATCTCTCCCATCCTCTTTTTTTTTTTTTTTCCTTTTCAAATGAGTTGTGTTTCTGCTCTGTGTTCAAGTCCTTTAATAAGTTAGTTAATACCCTAGCTATCTCCTCTTTGATAACACAAGGTCAGCTCTCTCCTTATTTCTACTCAAGGGCCAAAAATATCAGCCCCCACCTGGCACTTCTGTGTGTCTGTTCTAGGCTATCAGGAGTCCTTTGTGTTTTCTCCAATACTGCTGCACATACACAAAAGAAGCTTCTATAAACACATGTCAAAATTAACTCCTTAATCTTCTTCACACACATACAYCTTTTTCCATTATTTCCACACAACCTCCCTATAATGACTAGGCTGTTTATTATGATACTTACCTTGTTTTTTGTTCACCCACAACTATCTGGTCTCCATCTGTCATCTCAACTACTTTTTCAAATTTTTGGGGTGCTATAGAATCAGAATTGCCATCTTTGTTTGCATAACAAAAAAAACCAAGTTCTTGTTCCAGAAGAGTTTCTCAAAAACTTTACCAAAATAGAATAAATATCAAACTGTAAAGTCATGTAAAAGCATGAAAAGTCATGCTCATTCTGAAGAAACTAGGACTGTCCATGAGTCCAAATCTGATTCTGCCTGCAACCTGCACTCCYAGTCACATGTAAATGCTATAAAGCCACTGGGATTTTGACAGAGGACACATAACTGATGCCAAGGATGATTACAAGCATCAGCACTTTATTATTCCCCAGTAGAACCTTTTATACCCTGCTTCTCACACATGTAACACCTTTTGTGATTGGTCAATGCACYTCAGCATCCCATGCTTCTTGTTCTTTCAATGCTGTTCACCTGCCTTACACAGCTGCACCCCATTAGGGATGAGGCTCAGCCACAGCCCCGTTCCTAATTTCTCACAGTCTATTCTCCTGCAGGGTTTTTTGTGCTGTCAGTTGGTCCACAATCCAGAYGTAGAAATGGAAGCCATAGAAACAAATCCACTCCTGTCATCACTTTAAAAGGAATTGTGCAGTGCCCGTGGAAATGAAACTAGTAACTCATAAACTGTAACACTGGAGATTGTGAAATAATCCTGATCAGATGTGCTGAACCATGACAGGGTAAAATTATGATAGCAGCTTTTCCTTATTTTTTTTTTCTTGCCCCTTCAGAGACACTGGAGAAACAGATGCCTTCAGGGTACACTGAGCACTAACTTCTGAAAATCAGGCCCTGATAAAGATTTTGCCCTTTTCCAGATGGGGTCCAGGCTCACCACAAAGGACATGCATATTCCTTACTTTGCTCTTCCATCAAACTCCTTCTGCCTGCGGGGTTGAGGCCTCAGGATACAGAATGTACYAACCCTGCAACACAGCATCCTCCCCAAAGTTATTTGCACCCAGAAAAAGTAAGCTGCATGTACTCATGCACTACTTTGCTGTGCCAGAATATTCTCACTGACATAGGTAAAAGTGGCAAGGAAGACAAAGAGAAAAAGGCTTTTTTCATTGTAGACAATGTAGATTAGACAGAAATCCAGGATCCTCAGACAAAACATGTGCTATCTGGGCAAATCCACAAGRGACTGACTAGGACCTTCATTTTGTGGTGAGCCAAACAAAGAAGARAAGAGTAAGATCAGGCCAAGCAAGATAGCCCTGTGTTCCTGGGATAGATGGCTGTCTGGAGGCCACTGGAAGGTAGTGATTCTCCCAAAAATAGAGCTGGCAGGTGTTTAAAGCAATGGCAAAACTCATTCCGTCTGGTAAGCCAATGTTACACCCGTGGACTGACTTAGGAGGAGATATTTCGAAAGCTCAGGTTTATTCAAATCACTTCATAGATGTTGATGCTGGTGTTTTTATGTGTGATAGATAAATCTGCCCTCCATCTGAATACCCTAGCGACAATAAATGATCTGTTTTCATAGCCAGTGACATAAATGGGCTTTTTGTGTAATGTTTGTCCCTCCCATGTGCTGCAGAAGAGMTGGAGAGTCAAGGTCTCTTGCATGTTGAAAAGCAAGATGGGAGGAGGGTTCTTGGCTGCTCAGATACAGCAAATGTGGTACTCTTTCTTCAGAAAGGCAAACATGCCACTGTCCAACGTCAGTGATCTCAACCATAAAGCTGGTATTGAAATTCTGACATATTACAAAACTGTTAAAGTTGGGAAGTCACCTGGGAACATCCATGTTCCCATCCTGGGAACACCACATTTGGAATTGTGGCTGTGGAATGAAAGATAAAAAATCYCGAAGACTGTATTTAAATCAAGTGGGCCATAAAGGATTTGAAATTTCTGAAGCTTTATATCCCAGTTTCATAAAGACAGTCCCTTAAAGCTGTTTCTGGTAACATGCAACCCTAACATGTAGGGTTGACAAAGCAGACCCATACATTACATATTTTGAYCACGCTAATACATGGACAGATGTACAAGCTCAAATGAACCTGCCCCCTCCTCCACACCCCTCCAATTTAGAATCAGCCATGTGCTGACCAAAAACCAAAAAGTTTCCACCTCAACATCCATGTCTACAAGGAGCCTAGCATTATCCTACCATGTCACCATGCCCTCCTGACCCCTGCTTCCCAACCTATCTCCCCTGCAATGTGCACAAGTCCCAGCAGCCTGGAAATCCTGCCAAGGAAGGAACAAAATGGTGCAGCACAGCTAATAAGCCTGGACTTGGCCCTGCTGAGAAAGTATTAGGGTTGCAATTTAAGTGAGCTGTAAGATCTCGATTCAAAATGGCTTAAATGCTGTGGCCCAGTTAAGCTCTGCTCAGGTTTAGACACAGCTGCTTTACTACACTCAAGTTATTGTCATGCGCGAAGAGAAAACAGCGAACAAAAAAATTATTTCTCATATAATTTAATCCTTAGCAGCTGAATAACTGACTTAAAGAACTATTATTATTATTATTATTATTATTATTATTATTATTATTATTATTATTATTATTTCAGAAAAATAAAAGAGAAGCTTGGACTTGCCACTTAATCCCATACACCCAGGCTGTTTTCGCTGAGTTCCCACTTGCAAGGCAAGTTGGCTATCACACCATACCTGTTCTTCTCTGTGTAATATCAACATGCCATGGACATGGAGTTGTTCACCTTGACAAGAGGAGACTTTGGGGAGACCTTACAGAGGGCTTACAGTAYTTAAAGGGATCCTTGAATCACTGAATCATGGAATCACTTAGGCTGGAAAACACCTCTAAAATCAAGCCCAGCTTTTGATCAAACACCACCATCTCAAGTAAACTGTAGCACTACGTGCCATGTCCAGTCCTTCCTCAAACATTTCTAGGGATGGTGACCCCACCACCTCCCTGGGTAGCACATTCCAATGCCTGACAATCCTCTTTTGAAGAAATATGCTGTGAACCTCCCCTGGCACAGCTGGAGACTGTGTCCTCTTTTCCTGTCACTTGTTATCTGGGAGAAGAGGCTGACCCCCACCTGACTACACTCTCTTTCATCCAGCTCTAGACAGTGATGAGATTCTCCCTGAGACTCCTTTTCTCCAGGATAAACAACCTCAGCTCCTTCAACCACTCCTCATATGACTTACTCTCTGGAGTCTTCCCCAGCTCCATTGCTTTTCTCTGGACTCGCTCCAGCACCTCAGTGTCTTGTCATGAGGGACCCAGAACTGGACACAGGATTCAAAGTGTGGCCTCACCAGTGCTGAGTACAGAGTGACAATGGCCACACTATTTTTGATATAAACCAGGATGCCATTGRCCTTCTTGGCTACCTGGGCATACCATGCTCAGTTTCAGCTGCTATCAGCACTCCCAGGTCCTTTTCACTGGGCAGCCTTCAGCCACTCTGTCCCAAGCCAGGGGTTGTTGTTATCAAAGTGCAGGATGCACCACTGGGCCTTGTTGAACCTCACACCACTGCCTTCAGCTCACCAGTCCAGAATGTCCAAATCCCTCTGCAGAGTCTTCTTTCCGTCCTGCCCAGCTTGGTGTTTTCTGCCAGCTTACTGAGTGTTCATTCAATCATCTCATCCAGATCATTAACAAAAATATTAAACAGGACTGGTTCCAGCGCTGARTTCTGGGAAATCCCATGACTGGCCACCAACTGGACCCAGCCAGTTTTTAACACAGTGAAGAGTGCACCTATCCAAGCCAGGACCAGCCATTTTTTTTCAGGAGAAAAAACAGTGGAAGACAATGTCAAAGGCTTTGCCAAAGTCAACAAACTGTTGAAGACTGTTGAAGACAAAGGAAGACAACATCTACAGATTTTCCATTATCCACTAAGCAAGTCACCTGCTCATAAATGAAGATCAGGTTGGTCAGACAGGACTGACTATTCACAAACTTTTGCTGGCTGGGCCTGATCTCTTGGTTGTACTACATGCCTTGAGTGCRAAGGCACTCAAAATTATCTGTTCCATAGCGTTCCATAACACCAAGGTCAGGCTGACAGGCCTGTACTAATCCGGATCCTCCTTCTGACCCTTCTTGTAGATGTGACCATTGGCCAGCTTCCAGTCMCCTGCGACCTCCCTGCTTTACCAGGGCTGATGATAAAAGATGGGGAGGGGCTTGGYGAGCTCTTCTGCCACCCCTCTCAGTATCCTTGGATGAATTCCATCTGGTCCCACTTATGAGTGTCTAAACTTATGGTTCAGCAGGTGAGTAACTACTTCCTCCTGGGTTTCAGAGGTTCTTTTCTTCTCCCTGTCCCTGTCTACCAGCTCAGGGAACTGATTGCCCTGAGGATCACTGGTCTTAGAGTTATAGACTGAGCTAAAGARGGCATTGAGTACTTCAGCCTTTTCCTCATCCTTGGTGACAGTGTTCCCCCTTCATCCAATAATGGATGGAGATTTTTCCTTGRCCTTCTTTTTACTATTAATGTTTTTGTAAAAACACTTTTTATTATCTTTCACAGCAGTGACCAGATTGAGTTCTAGCTGCGTTCACCTTTCCAATTTTCTCTCTACAAGACCTAACAGCATACTTGTACTCCTCTTGCCTGCCCCTTCYTCCAAAGGCCAGAAAGTTTCTTAATTTTCCTGCAAAAGCTTCCTGTTCAGACAGCTCATTCTTCTTCCCTTCCAAGGAATGATGGAGTCAAGTTTTTAGCAGGGCCTGTTGTGACACAATGAGGGGTAATGATTTTAGACTGAAAGAGAGTAGATTCAGTCTAAATATACGGATGAAGTTTTTCATGATGAGGGTTGCTGAAACACTGAAACAAATTTTTCAGAGAGATGGCAAATGTCCTATCCCTGGAAACATTCAAAGTCAGGTTGGATGGGGCTCTGGGCAAACTTATCTATTTGAAGATGTCCCTGTCAATTTTAGGTGGGTTTGCATGCATTGACTTTTAAAGGTCTCTTCAAAAACAAGCTATTCTCTGATTCTATGGTAAATATTTCATTCTACACAGAATAGTTCTTGTTACTAGCTATCTAAAAACTTGGTAATATCACATGATTATAAGCAAAAGTAAAAAATTAAGCACTAGTCATCCAAACACTAGAAAAAATATTTCAGCAACTAACCAGGCTCAAGCAAAGCTGCAGTCAACCCATGCTCAGAAAAATCCTGTGATCATGCTGGGTTAGCTTAACCTGCTGCCTCTTTATTAGTGATAATAAATCCACATTCACCAGGCTACAAGGCCACAGCTAGGCCAATCCTGGAGTGCAGAGGTATGTCCCGATGTGTACACACAAAGTGTTCTCAGCCAGAGAGATGAATCATGTCTAAACTGCCAAAGACTACAGAGTTACTATGTTTTCTGTAGAGCTGTGTCCCATGCCATTCCAGTGATGAAATGGAATGTTCCTAGTTTGCTTTTGGTTGTTACATGCCAGGCTTTCAATCAGACCAGAGTTCAACAGTTTTGGAAGAAACCTTAATTGAACGTCCTGATGGAAAACACACATTTTCATCCCCCCAAATTAGAACTGCCATTTTCTCTTGTTGTCCTCTATCATTTGTGTTCTACCCCATTTATGACCATTTTGTCCTCAGCTCTGTTATTTTCTACTTTAAAATCCATTCCAACCCATTTGGGAACTGCTTTTTCTTTCTTCCTTTTCTAAGGGTATCACCTCCTAAAATGAGACACAACTACAGATTTGGATGTTTTGAACTGTGACCTAATGACCAAGCCTACTAAGCATTGTTTCTTCATATTTCTCAGAAACATGCTTGCTGGGATAGTTTCTAATAAATTTAGGCCACAAACTCATGTTCTAAAGCACAAAGGACCAGGTAGACCACACCTTCTGCATAAGAATTTGTGGGCTTTCTTCAGAAATKATGGGGGTGGAAATAAAAGCTTTTTTCAAAAGACATGCTAAGAGATGCAACCTCCCAGACCCAGCTATTTTTAAAAGGGATAAATTTAAAAAAAATATTTCTAAGAAACTTTATTGCACTTACATATTAAATTTCAATTCATGTAATTCAAACATTACCAAAATTGACTGGTTTACTTTGAAGATGTTCTCCACAGAAGAGTTTTCAAATTATGACCTTTCATGTCTGTAATGTGGCTAGAAAAGACAGTAATTGGCTACAGCCTTCTCCTAATTTAGAGCCCTCTCCTAAATCTACTTTATTAAAATCTTTGTTAGGAACTAGTTGAGAAAACAATTTGCTCTCCATGTGCCAGACATGACAATCATCCATCATGAGGCTTAYGTGCTTCTCCTTTTAAACAGTGTCCTCTGCATTCTGAATATGAATGCATCTGKTGATACTCTCACCACTTGACTGGGATTTTCCTCAGCTTACAGGGCTTGTTTCTAGCTGGACACAGCAGCTGAAGTGGAAAATAGCTAGTAGATTCTCACCACGATAATGAAACACAAGACTCATTCAGCTTGGAGGGTGCAGTTTCTACTAGAGAGGTGGAACAAATCCTGTGTAAAACAAATCTGCTGACTTCAAGGGACACTCTTTCTTGCACAATTTACCTGGATGCAGAAGTATGCAGAGGACTCCAGTTTTCTAGGAAAGAAGAACTTCCTTGGCTTAGCCTCCACAATGGTGTGAAGCAGAGCCCCACTAATCCTGGTCAAACTCCCTTCTTTATCATACAGTGGAACCAGAGGAGCTACAGCAGATGGGCAATATCTAGATACCCTAGCCAAGAAAGTGGGCAAGCTAGCACTTGAAGCTTAGAAGCTGTTATTAAAATGTAAAACAATCTCCAACAGTTGTACAGTAGCATAACAATCCCATGGACTTGCATGACAGAACATGTATCTCCTTACAGCACCATCCAAACAAGAGAGTGAGATAACCTCATAATGGCAAGATGCTGCACATGTGCACACTTCCATCTCACTGAGTAATCTRACAGATTCTGTGACTGAGACAGACTGAACCTGCTGTGTTTTACTAAAGCATCGTCCCAGACATCATTTAGGGTATTTTGGTTTCTAGCTTTCACCAATTCTTTTTCARTGCATGGTTTTATTCTGCATTTATACAAAAAACTCAAACTTCATTATCTGCCTCTTCACATACCTTGAAAAGAGCTTTCCATTTCCTGAACAAGGTCTTCAGCAGTGCCTGTGAGGCTTTTATTATTTTTTTATGTTTTCATCAATTTTTTGCAGCTTTATTTATGAGGTCTCACTGCTGTGCTGCCTAAGAGGTTAACAGATTACTACTATTGTAGTCAGTGAAATAGAATATTGGTCTTAGAATACAAACTGTCTTCCTGGGAGATTTATTTTGAAATAAGTCTTTAACTTGGAATAGATTTCCCTCATGAAGCCAGACATGTATAGCATTACTTTGAGCATACCAAATATTTTTCTGAAAACTGAGATAATCTGTTTTAGAAAATAATGATCTAGCTCAAAAATGTTCCTCATTTTGAAAAGACCAGGCACTACAGATTTTTTCTTACATAATGCATTATGAAAATAAAATCTGTTTTAAAAATCATGCTTTCCTAACAAGTTAGGAAGTACTCTCATCATTTGTATTGTGGATTTTTCTTTCATTTCTTCTTTGTCGACATACCCATCTAATCTTCCTCTCAGCTGGCACTATCATGTAGACAGGTTCTCAATATTTCAAGGCAGTAACTATACCACCCAGCTACCTGGGATCAAAAAGAGCAGTCAGTATTTTCCAAAACTCCCAAAAATGGATCCAAAAACATGCATCAAAATTATTGGAAGAAACCAGCAATGTACCAGCTGTAGAGGACAACTTGCTGGAAAAAAAAATGAATTAAAAAAGTGAATTAAAAAAGAAAAAAACCTGTTCATGAACCTGCCAGGAACATTACATTTGTCTGAGGGATAAATTATTCATTGAGAAATATTTTTTCAGCATCATCTGTGACTAAAGTTCTCAGAGCATTGTACTGTTTGTTMATTTACTAAGGACTTAGAATTATTTAAATACTGTCTATAGTAGAGGCTGCAGAAAATGTAGTAAATCACCAACAAATCACTCTAAGCATTAATTAGATAAAAGAGATAAGTTTTACCAGAACCATTATTAAATAGTCATCTTCCAGTGTTTAGGTGTAGAAAATCATCAGTGACTGACATTGGAGAAGAGTGCAAACAGGCTAAAATGGGAGGACATCTCTCTCTCCTGCTGACACATTCACACTCCTGCCTGCCATTTCCCCCCACTGACTCTTCCACAGGACATGAATTCTGCTGCTCACTCCTCCCTCTAGTTCTACCTGTTTTCTTCCTTCCACATCACTGCCCCTGGGCACTTTGGTCTGTTTCTCCTCTATGAGATCCTCTCCAGCACACTCATTCTTGGTGCTACTAGACCAAAGCTGCCAACATTTTAGTAATTTGCTCATCTGAGCTGGATGCTGCTTCTCTCTTTGTCCCTTGTCTCTCATCTTCCCTGAATGTAAGAAAAGAGCCCCATATATCAAATGGGGGATAAAGGGATAGCACTGAATCTCACCACTGAGTCAGTCAGCACTCTCCTCTGTCCAACACACCTTGATGGGTATTTTGTAGGAATATCCCACAGCAGCCTGGGGAGGAGCAGATACCACACTATTCCTTTCCAAGCTTTCTGGAAACAGCTGTCCTAGTTCACAGCATTTTGTTTCCCTTTGTACATGAGCCACTTCTGCCTCCCACTCTCAGGGTGCTGATATGAAATGTGGTTGCTGGTATTTAGGGTTACTCTAAAACTATTCTTTGTGTATGTGTATATTCATGCACATGAGCAAAAAAAGCCCACCCAAAACCTAGCATTTGCATTCAAAAGGGGCAGGCTCACAGAAAATAAGTGTAACACTATTGTGAGTCAACTCCATGGAAGAACTTGGCATTTTTCATTTTTGGCATTGATCATTTTTCTTCTGACAGAACACATCAAATACAGGCTGAGGTCTGCATCATGCACACAATACATCCTGGGGGAAAAAGATCTTATAAAAAAGCTTTTAGAGAGGTGGTTGGAAAGCAAAGAGGCTTTATGTTCTCTCTGCCTGTAGTTCCAAAACGGCTACTATAGAGCTAACATTATTTCCCAGCACATCTGCTGAACATATTTCAGAAAAGTAATGCCTCTTTCTTCACCCTCTCAAGAGATTGAAGGCAGAATTTCTGAGAAAGGCAAAGATTTGCAGATGTTTTAAGAGCCACTGTTGCCCTGCTGTTTGGAAATCCTGACATAGGTGCAAGAACTGCTGTTGCAAAAGCTTTGCAGAGCTCACTGAGGTCTAAATCCAGCCAGTCAGGGTAGTCTTGGCTCCTCAGGTGCATCGAGACCCTTTGAGTTGAGACATATCCCAGCTGAACCCTGAATCTGTCTGCGAATTGGCTGTGGCCCAGCCCAAAAGTGCRTAACAAACTGAGACAGTTTTGCTTGAAGCTTGGAGTAAAAGTGAGGTCTCATTTGAAGGAATTTAGAAAACCTGAGACAAAGCTGAGTTAAGTACCTGGTGGGAAAGATTTTTATTCACTATTCAGTTTTTCCTATTAATTCATGGGATTACAGACCAGCATCACCTCTTTTCAGCACATGCAATGASAGAAAACTTCTCCTCCTCATTGCTAAGCAGGTTCTGTTCAGAGGAGAGTTTAAATTCCTGATCTTACAGGTAATCTGGAGAAATGGCTCAACAAACCACCAGTTGTGTGATCACACCTGACAAAAATCTGCAACAATTTTAAATTCCCTGCTTATATTAATCTGAAAATCACATATGATGGCTAAAAATTCTGCCATTTAAATTCTGATTTTTCTGTACTCCCTGGAATCTTTTTTATTTTTTTCCAAATGATTCTTTTATTAAGCAAAAGCTTTGGACTGGGTTCCTGTAAACTTATTTTTGCTGAGGCTAATCTGAGGAAAAGAAATAATCTTTAAGGATGTGCACATTTGTATAGGACAAATATATTCTTTTCCTGCTATATGGTTTGTGCAAAAATTACAGTAAACTTGGTACAACATAGTACTTAAACTAAAACCTGGGTCAAGATTAAATAAACAAATATTTAAATACATAGGAAAAAAAGTACCTCTCATTCCTTTGGGGCCTTGCCATAACTACAATTTAAGAACAGTCACAGAACTGGGGAAAAAAAAAAAAAAAAAAAAAAAAAAAAAAAAAAAAAAAAAAAAAAAAAAAAAAAAAAAAAAAGAACCTAAAGAAGCAAAGAAGTTTGTGAAAGCCCTAGAAGTACTTCTTTCATTGTGGCTCTCAGATTTTTTTTTTCCTCTGATCAGAATTCCTATAGGGAAGAATAAGATATGATGAGTTTAAAATGAAGTAAACATATTTGTGAGGAAGCATATAACTGAGGGGGATTTTGATAGGATTATTTTTAGCAAAGATTGAAAATGTCTAGTTTCAGAAATGAAGGTAYTTCAGTAAACATAACACAATATTTACGAATTCCTAGATCCACAGAGTATTTATGAGCAAGATGTTTGAGACRGCATCCTGGCCCAGATCAAGAACAGTGGGACCAGCAGGAGCAGGGAGGTCATTCTTCCCCTGTACTCAGCACTGGTGAGGCCACACCTTGAGTGCTGTGTCCAGTTCTGGCCCCTCAGTTTAGGGAGGACGTTGAGACGCTTGAATGTGTCCAGAGGAGGCAACGAGGCTGGTGAGGGGCTTGGAGCACAAACACTGTGAGGAACAACTGAGGGAGCTGGGGGTGTTTAGCCTGGAGAAAAGGAGACTCAGARGTGACCTTATCACTCTCTACAACTCCCTGAAAGGTGGCTGTRGTCAKGTGGGGGTTGGTYTCTTTCTYCAGGCAGCAACTGACAGAACGAGAGGACACAGTCTTAAGCTGTGCCAAGGGAAATATAGGCTGAATATCAGGAAAAAGTTTTTCATAGAAAGAATAATAAAGTCCTGGAATAGTCTGCCCAGGGAGGTGGTGGATTCACCATCTCTGAATGTGTTTAGAAAAAGACTAGATGTGGCACTTGGTGCCATGGTTTTGTTGAGGTTAGGGTTGGGTTGGATTTGATGATCCTGGAGGTCTCTTCCAACSTAATGATTCTGATATCCCATTGTGCTGCATCAGGCCAGGAGAGGGTTAATTTTTGCAGTAGCCAGGAGAAGCACAGCCAGAACCCCGGAGTTATTCTATATCCCCCCATGCCATACACAGAGGGTGTGGGGAGAAGGGGTCCCTCCTGGCCAGGTGGGTGGTGCAGTGCCAGGTTCTGCACTCACCTGGGAGAATCACCTGCTGTCATTCATTTAGCTGCTCTCACCCTTCATTTCTTATTTCATGCTGTTTCTAGAAAGCTGCTCTGATCACAGCCCATGTTCTTTACTTTTTGGGCCTTCAGTTCTCCTCTTCATCCCACTAGCAGGGAGCAGGGAGACTAAGCAAGCAGCACATAGTTCATAGTGTTTCAGTGGGAGCACTAAATTGGAGAATAACATCCCTAAACCACAACACTCATTTATCTGAACACWATTCATTGACACATCTACCATAATAAAGCAGTCTTGACAAAGCATATGGGTACCCAGCCAAAGTCTGTGTATTAGAATGCATGGCACCCTCTAAATACCTTTTACATTAAAATCAAGTGTTCATCACTAGTTATTTACTATACTTAACTAAAGTATATATAAGGTACCAGGGTATGATATAAATTCTGCTAATGTACGTGTTTCAATTAGAGGAAAATTACCTTTTCCTAGCCTCATCATTGTAATACTGCATTTTCAATGTGCAATAAATGTGTAGGTTTTGTTCTCCTTAAAAGTCAGCATGAGATGTTGAAAAGGAGACATGTTGTTTCACCTGGAAGTGTCTGCCCTAGCCTTTGAGTGTAAAAAAATTAATTSTAAGAGACAAAAAATCCCCCAGTCTTTCTCATATTCCTCATATTTCTGTGGGAAGACCTCAACATTTTTCTTTGCCCCAGCCCTGCTGCATTGCTCTCGCAATGGCCCTGCTTTAAAATTCAACCAAATACAAATTTGAGACAGCACAATATCTTTTCTGATGATGAAACACAAAATCTTGGCCAGTTCTCCTCTGGATATATGTTTTTGCACRAACAAGAAATACTTCTGAGAGAGAATTCCAAAACTTATCATTCAGAGAAAAGGTCCAACACAAAGCTTCAGACCTCAGGATTTTATTATGGAGGCAACCTCAAACCTGACACCAATGGGAATTGCCAATGACTACTTCTCCATATTTTGAACATAAAATTTCTGAAACAAATATGCACTGTCATGATCAAAGCAAATACTCGAGGTGTCATGATCTCAGCTTCTACAATTTGCATTCCTTCTGATCCAGCCTGCAGTTATATCAAACCATGATTTTTTAAAAGTTATTGGATGGATAACTATCGCAAATCTACATGAAGATACTATCCACTTTATTTATATAAATAATATCAAATTCTTGAATCTGCTGCCTTTGAAAAGGTTTTCACAAAGTAGATGAGGTTTGAATAGGCCCTCAAAAAACTATGTCTCAAGAAGAAAACCACATCTTATGTGTTCACATACTATTTCCCTTACTCTTACTAATAAGAAGGGGATTACTTTCATTATTAAGTATTCATAAAATGCATGCAGCACTGGTAAAGTAGTTTAATGTTCCCAGCTGTTAAGGCATAAATTGGAATAAAGACTAGCTTGCTGAATTAARTGGAATCCAATCCACTAGTGCAGAGTGCCTAAATACACATCTTTGTTTATGTGTTACCTCAGCCAAAAAGAAATCCTTATGCAGAGGAGAATCAAAGGGACAAAACCAGTTTCAAGTCTGGGAACACTCTTAAATTCACGACAAGGTGGTGTCTAGCTCTACATTGTTCCCCTGAGCACAGTCTGGTCCTTTCTCTTATCTCAGAAGAAATTTTGTAGGATGCAAAATAATAATGGTCTGGTTCATCAGAAAGAGAACTTGACACAGCACCTTCTGACCTGACAGGGCTTTGCCAGTGATTTACAAAGCATTTCCAACATCTACTGATGTGTGGAAACCTTAGAATTTTCCTGTCAGCAGGAGGCCACCACTTAGCAAGTGGCAGGAACTCACACAGGCAATGCCAATAGACTCTTTCTTTAATTGCTTTTCCCTGACACATTATCTCCAGGGATGCTTCCTCTGATGGGCTCTAGGAGCCACAGGATTAAAAACCACTGAATTGTCAAAAGAAACAGGAGAAGAGCCAAAAGCAATAGTTATTAGCAGCTGATTCCAGCCAAGTTTAATTTCATTTATCGTGTTCAGTGTCATTCAGCAGGTCACACTGCAGGTGGAGGAGTCAGAACAATGCCAGCAGGTATTTTTTATCCATGATGTACCAGCCCCTGGGCTGCTGTCAGCCCACCTGACACGACCAGGAGAAGGAGGCAGCATTTTGTCCACCAAGGCTTATTTTCAGTCTGAGACAGCCAGCTATCCTTACTGATGCWATTTATCCCAGTTATACATTCATAAAATTTATGTCTGGTAAATGAAAAGTTTCAATATTAGCACTTGTTAATACTGGCATCTCTTCCCTGTTAGTGACTGCTGTAAACAAAGGAATGAGTTCTATAGGATTAAGAAATTTTTCAGCTGAATGTTGGAAGTGTGGTTTCCACTGCAGTTAAAGACAAATCCCCCAAAAAAACCCTACCTAGACACCTACATTTAAACATTTGAAAAGCAGTCCCAATTACTAATAAATTACTATTGAATTCCTATGGGATTCTTTTCCACCCACTTAGAAATCACAGCAACACTCATATCAATATGATGGTTATAAAAAAAAAAATCAAATCAGAAGTAAATAGCAATGTACTTCCGGCATTAATATTTATGGTTACTTTCCAATTTAGGCACTGAAAAATAACACTGCAGAGTGTTTATTCTCACAATATTCCAATGACTAGAAGCAATCAAAACCTGAAGGTTTCTCTGAAGGAAGACAGACTGATGAAGTCCATGGCCAAACCAGGAAACAAAACTCTCTTGCAAGTGCTAGGCCTGTATTGCCATCCTTCTTACCCTCAGTCTGTACTCTTGCATTTTGCCACCTACGGAGATGACTGAACACAAGAAGCTATTCAGTAAAACCTTCACGAAAAATGCATGCTTTCATTTCACTGCTGCTCTTTGCTGGGGTTGGGGCTGGAACAGCTTCTTTTGAGCATACTTAGAACTGTTTGCCAACATGTCCTTGTCTCAGCCCAAGAAAATATCAGGCTACTAAAATCAAGGAGACAAAAGCAGTGTTTTCTGTAGCTTTCTTTAGCTCCTTTAGCTTCTTTCTTTGCTACACACAAAGCTACATGGGGCCCCAGAGAGCAATCATGCTGATTCAAGATACAAGGATCGTTATCRTGGCAAAATCTGGGAGTCAGACCTGAATGTCAGTGGCCCTATTTACAATATGTGGTAGGGCCTTAACCCAACCAGACCCAAGAGGGGGCTCCAATCAGAAAGATCATGCTGATAATTTGCTCCTGAGCAGTGGGTGGCCTCTGACATATCTGGGTTATTATCAGCAGAAGCATCAGATTCTGTTCAGGAAAGCATGAGCAACTTAACTACGGGGTACAGGCAGTTAAGAAGATGTGAAGGCAAAAAGGGACAGGAACAACACTTGTATCTCTGCTTATGGAATAGAAAGCACAAGAGAGTCACAAAGAAGTACAGTGCATTTAGTGGTGCTGCTTTGTTGCATTAAGTGAATGTTGAAGACTTTCTCTGGTTCAGTCAACAATGTGCCAGCAGTGAATGAAAACATCACAAACATGAAAATGATGAAGAGTTTGCACCTACCTCTTGTCTCACTATATGCTTATCCTCTGAGCTCCCTGGCACAAGGCCTATAGTCCTGCAGCATGAGCACACACCCTGATTAGACACCAACAGCTATAGCCATGCAGACACAGTGCTGAAAATTAGAGGAACACCACACAAGAAAAATCTTAGCCTAAAATTAGTACACTTGAAACTTTCTCCAGTTGCACTCTGTTTACAAACAATTTAAGATAAGTCTAAAAATATTCCAGCAACTGATTCACTGTACATAATTATGAATGGTCCAATCATCTCTAGCAAAATTACAGTTTTGTTTTGGGAAGTTCCACTTTCCACAAAACTGTCTACTGATTCTTTAGAGTCTGCTCAAAAAAAAAAACCAATCTCACAGTGCTTGCATATGATTTTTTGTAGACCATTTATTCTTTTTAGAATATAAAAATACACTTTCTTTAGTTCTGATGCTAGGCTTTATTTTCTTGTATAATTTCTCTCCTAATACCTAGAATCATATTGGCAAATTCAACCTCTTTTTTTTTAGTTTTTTTATACAGCATTATAGAGTCAGACAATGCTAGCATATTAAAAATAAGTACCAAAATTTGAAGTTATTTTTATGGTCAGTATCAGCCTCTGATATTGATAAACTAAAATAGTAAACTGATTAACCAATTCTCCAACCTGTAAAGTCTTTTTCCTGTCTTTTTAGATACAGGCAAAAAGTTCTCTCCAGCTGCTCTTTTCTATATGCCTAATAACACTATACTCAAATGTTCAGTTACAAGATAATAAAAAAATCTACCACCCGTCATTAAAATCAGCAAAATAACACTTCCTAAAAGCACGATATGCAGTGCATACAACATATATAATACAGTTTTTGTCTTTGTTCTGTACTTTTTAATGAAAACAAGTTGTTACAGTGCCTTTGCATTTTCAACAGGGTTTTCCTTTCTTTCAAAAGTATAGACAATTTTCTTGTCCCTTTGAGCTAATGAGTGGGATGCATCCAAAGACTAATACAAGACAACCTGTAGGTTCTTTCAATGGAGTTACAKTCTTTGATAAAAGAGCTTTGATGAATACACATTTTAGCACTGATAAAATAAATATCTGGTGGCAAAGGTCAGTAACTAAGTGTGGGTCACATATCCTAGTAGCTCCTTGGACATTGTATTGGATGTGGCTGAGATGGAGTTGTATCTCCCCATAGAAGCTCTCACAGTTCTGTTTTTGCATTGGTAGCAGTAGAGTTTGATATTAATAACATATTGATAACATGCCCGTGTTGTAGTACTGCTGTGTTGGAGTCCTAGAAACTTAGAACTTGGGGTTTTAGTGTATAGTAATACATACGAATAAAKATGGAGGATTGGGGTGTTGTCTTTGTCCTTCTTCACCTTCTTTTTCCTTTTTCATGAGTTTAGGTGGTTTTCTGTAATTGGGTGAAAAAGGTCTGCATTTCAGGCCTTGGGTGGTCATTATTGGGTCAAAACCATAAATGATACAGTTGTCCACCTATATTATAGGTGTACCACCTTGGTATTGGGTGATTATCACTTAAAAGACCTCAGAAAGAGTTAGAAACATCCCATTTTACCTTGTTTCCCTCGCTTCCTAGTTAAGCTCACGGCTTGTGAGCCTATAAATACTGTAAATAGACAAGATATAATAAACATCCCAACTCCAAACTCTACATCTTCATTTCCCGTGTTATTCATCCTGATGTTGGGAGAGAAGAACAGAAGCCAAAACCCTCACGCTGCTGGGCAGAGCTAGCACAGCATCTGCCCTGGCACTTAAACTGTCGGTCCTCACACCCATAGGCTGCGTGTGGGCGAGATCATGGGAGGGGACATGGTCAGGGCAGCCACCACACACGGGCCATTTCATGTGGTGGCTGCTCAGATATACAAGTTTAGGAGAGGAGGAATGGGGGGAGTGGGCATTTATTATTTACAACGTTCATTTTCTGTAGCAACAGCTACACAAGCTGAAGCCCTGTTTCCCAGAAAGTGTCTGGACAGTACTTGCTGACAGAAAGTAGAGAAYAATATCTTTTGGGTATTTCCTTTGCCTACACACACACACAGACACGACATTTTCCTTTAGTAACCCACTTTATCTTAAGATGGAAAATAACCTAGTGAGTTATTTTGTGCCCCCTCCTGCTGAGGATGGGAGTGACAGAGCAGGCTGGTGGACACCTAGTATCCAGTCAGGGTCAACCACCAACARCCTTTTTTGACATCCACCATGGTGCCCAAGGAGTTTTAAATATGATAGAAATTGGGAGATGTAGACATGGGCTGAACAATGTTAGAGTGGAATGATCATGGGCAATATCTGTTTTTGTAATTGTGGGGAAGGGATGAGGAGTGGGGTGAATTCTGGGCCAATTGTCCTYTTTCAGTATTGGTGATGTTGCTTTGATGTGTGGAATTTTTTTTGTTTTGTTAATGTGAAGAAATCACATTAGATTGTGTGATGAATGTGGATTTTAATGATAATTCTTAAATATGTGAATCAAAGAGGGAAGGGGTTTGGATGGCCAGGTTTTGTAGCAGGGGGGATACAGGGTTAGCTTCTGAGAAGAAGCTTCCCCTGTGTGCAATGGCTGCAAATGAGTGTTTTAAGGTTGCAACAAGGGTACTGGCCAAAACAGGTTTAATATTAAAGTGAAGGCACAACAAAGTTCTTTGGCAAGGTTCACTCTGCTAGTTAACTAGAYAGTTAAAGCACACAGAGAAAAAAAATCCCACAAGACCAAACCAAATCAAAATAAACCCAAAAGTAACTGGGTGGTGCCAGAAAGACAGAGAGAACAATAGGAAAGCATAAGCATAAAAGGGAACATGGAATACCCTCCTGCTAAGTTCCAAGGTTCAGAGTACATCCCCATGCTAAACTGAGCCCAGAACTGACCAACAGTTTATGCCTCAATGTCCAACAGCATTTAATTACACTTAAACTTAACTACACTTAATCGATAAGTTAAACAATTTAGAAAAGCATTCATATAGTATTTACTGTGTCTCAACAGTAACTCACAGGTCTGACTTACTACATATTTAAAATACTTAAGGATCTAGTAAAATATCCTTAGTACATTTATTTCAGCATATTCACAGTCGCACGCCCACAAACACAATCTSTACAAGGTATATACCTGTCAAAAATTCCCCTCAAACTTGGTGAAATACTCACTTTGGATGCCTCTGCACCTTCTCAGTGGGMAAGGGCTTGGGCTTCAAGTTGTCGAGGGTATCAGGCCAGGATCCAGCATGGTCATTCAGCGATCCTCTAAGTACAGCAAACTTGGGAGTTCCCTGGCTCTGAGAGGCCCCACTCAGAGGGGGTTTGCTGGTCACAGCCACTGCTCCAGGAGAGCTCAAAGGGTCTCACTTTGGACTGCTATGTACAGGGTCATGAGAGTGGGCTCTAGTCATGGTAATTTTCCACCTTGGCTGCAATTCAGGTTGATAACTGCCTTTSAAGGTTTGGTAACAGAAATATTATTCTACCAGGGTTATTACTCAAGAAAAACAAGGCAAGAAAAACAAGCTTCCATGCCTGTTCATTAAAAAATGGAGCTCATTAGACAGCACAAATTCCTGGTAGCAGACAGTGTTTTGATAAGCCCAAGAGGGGCTTAGCCCAGGTGCTGTGCATCAAGACCTGTTGCAGCCAGGCCTCCATGGAGGTCAGTAGCCTAAGGGCTTAATCATGATGACTAAGCAAAAATAACCCTTTGCCTAATCATGACTAAGCAAAACAACCCTTCTCCCGCGCTTGCACTTTCTCTTATCTCCCTGTAAGACAATAGGTCACTTTCTACCCCGACTTGTACTATTGGTCCACTTCTCAAAACCTCGGTACCCTATAAAAAACCCCACTTTCCCCCAGTTCAGCAGAGGTGCTGTCCCTGAAACCCTTCGCAGAGAAGCTAATAAAGATTCATCTGTGGAGCTTCATACAGCCTTCTCCTCTCTCTCCCTGTGTCTGCTAAGGCACCTTGGCAAAGCTCATGAGCTGAGAATCACTGCAAAAGAGCTGATCACTACTAAGAGCTGAATATCACTATAACTGAGCTTGCTAAGTGTTGCCTGTGCCTGGGAAGCTTTGCYGGAGTTGCTTGGGCAGGGGGTACGTAGGTGCCCYCTATCCAGGTACAACCAAGGCAGCCTGAGACYGACTGAAGCTACCAGGAGGAAAACTAAAAAGACCAAGGTCTAATGAGCATTTCTCAGATCACAGCATGGCATGGGAGGGAGAAGAGCAGCCAATGCACTGCCACACCAACAGAACCTGTGCAGCTAGCTCCAAGACAGACCTACTGCTGGCCAAGGCTGAGGTGGTGGTAGCACCTCTGGGACAACACCTCTATGATGGTGGTAGCACCTCTGGGATAACATGTTTAAGATGGGGGGAAAGTTATTTTGCAGAAGCAATTGCAGRCAAAGAAGACAGGAATGAAAAATAGGGGAGCATGCACTCTTTACACACCCCAGTCAGTGCAGAAGGAGGGGRCAGAGGTCCTCCAGGCACTGGAGCTGAGATTCCCCTGCAGCCCATGATGAACACCATGGTGTGGTGGCTGTGTCCCTGAAGTCTATTGAGGACCCCACACCTCATTAAAGCAGCAGCCAATTCCAGCAACAGCTCTGCAGATTGACATCTGCTCTCAAGATTTGCCTCTTGCAACAATTTTCACTCTGCTTTTACTTTGTAAAACATTAATAGAAAAGCTGTGGCTGCCTTTGAGTGGGCGATGAAGCAAATCAATTACTTTTCACTCAGCAGAAGAAAAGTAGTCACAACTGAGTGAAGGGTTGATGGTTTATCCCCAACCCTTGCAAGACAGCAACTATTTGAAGTATTACAAAAGGCAAGAGGCAGAGAGAAGATTTCTCTCAGGCAGCTGGGGCTTTACAGACAGCCCAGGCTGTGGGACAGTAAAAATTAGGGATTACTGATTAGAGGCCACAACTGGTCACTGCTAATCACAGCATGAGGCAAAATAGCCTTGGGTTGTCTTGATACACCATTTTTCTACGAGGAAGTGCAATTTTCTAAATAGTAAAACCTCTTTTGATGTAAAAAGCTCAACATTAGACATCACAGAGGTTAATATAGAGCACTGTTCTTTGCAGCAGACAGGAAGAAAGAGATACTGTTATTAACTCTTGGAATAATAACTAGATTCATCTGAACACTGAAAAAGACTGATTGAATAAATAATGCTCTAACRGACCAAAAAAAATTGAAAACTCCAGAACATTTGTAAAATGTGTTATACAACTATCTGCAGAGGCAGTCACATCATTTCACGTGCTTTGCCAATTGGCGAGTGAGAAATATTGACAAATTCCAAAAATGTTTTGCAGCTAATTAAGGTAATGATAACAACACATTCTCCATCCTTGCACGACATAATTAATGAGGAKAAACCCATGGGAACTCAAGTCTGATTTCTCTGATGAGGGACATTATCCAGTCTCATCTCTGGGTTCACCATCAGCCAGGAGTATTTCAGATTACTTTGTTGTAGTTACCATCACAGCTTCAGGCTCTGGTTAGCTGGATGTGTATTGGCTTGCACTGTGACTTGTGATTCACAGAAAATAAAAAAAAGAACTGTGATTGTGAGCTGTACTGTAGAACCTGGGCTTTGTCCTGACTGAGTGTTGGAGTGCTGGGACATGCACACAAGACTCCTGAGGATGTTACCAGGAGACAGCTCATATTCTCCTGCAATGCAGATCTGTTAGATTCAGTTCTCTCTCTTCCACAAAGGTTTTTTATGTGCTTTGGATCAGAATAAGATTATGTCAGTTCATGGTTGCACGCTGAATCAATTGTTTCAGAAAGAAGCAGGTATTTTCAATTCCCTCTCTGATCACCAGGATGACTGAGGTACCACAGGATCAACAACAAGGAAATCCTTTAGGACTTCTTTCTGGATATGCCTCTCCTAGAAAACACTTTGCATACCTGGAAACCAGGAAATACTCTTCAAAGTCTCCATAAAGCTAAAGGGACAGGTAAGTGAGACTCCTACTTCTTCCTCTAGCCATCTTCGCCCTTCTTTGAAGCCCAGTCCCTACTGGCTTGTAAAGATTTTGGGCCAAGCCATCACAGGGTGTAAGGGAAATTGGACTATAGGGGGCCACGTTCCCTCTGGTGTAACAGAGAGGATAAGAATGTTGCAGTGTTACTCCTGGTTAGGTAAATCATATCATAAATAAATTTTTATCTTCAGGAAGACAAGCTGCCCTTGGAAAACCTCCAGAAACTTTTATATAAATCCTTTATGGCCCACACTTRCTAAGTTTAAAAAAGAAGAAAAAGGAAACAAACAAACAAACCACCATTAGAAGCAAGAAAGAGAGGCTATGAGCAATTCTTTCTCTGTTGAACCTGAAATGAAAGCCAATAATAACTCAAATGATTCCATGAACTTTCAAGATAATTTTTCTATTTTTTTTCCACCTATATTAAAATGAACGCATGTACTCAGCTGTACCTAATCAAAAATAGTTACTATGGTTACAGAAGAGTTTTTCTAAATGTAGTACAGTATATTAAATAATCAGCCAAAATGACTATGTATAAACCAAAGGCAGGTGGGAAAGACATTTAAAAATATCAAGTAAACAGAAATAAAACTCAGTAAAAATAATTCCTCAATATTTATGCCATTATTTTATTACATTGTAAATAAGGACATGGTAGTGGGGAAAGAGGGGGTGAAAGTAAATTTTTGAATAATCAACCATTTAACATTTGTAATACTAGCTACAAAGGAGCTAGCTATAAGATAATATATAGAGATAAGCAAATTAATATACACTCAGACATAACTCAGTGGAACTACTCTTTACAGAAAGCATTGTTTGAGACTTATAAGAACATTWCTAATCAATGCAAGTATACTGATTCACAGACAGAGAAAAGAAAACAAACCAGGTTAATTATATTTTACATGCAGGACCCTGTAAAGGTTCAGCAGTTTCCTTACAGATGACTCTTTCCTTCTCCACAAGGGAGAACCGTATCTGCATCTGTAACATAAAAATTACTATTATTTTCAGAAATAAAACTTTGTTAACAAGACTGACTTGCTTAAGAGAGTACTTCCCTACCCCCTCACCTTTTGTCCTTTTCTTTGTTTATAAATAAGATCAAATTTTGTATTGTGTGAGGAATATCTAATATTTGCCTGAAAAAGACCTAGTAATTGACAGAAAACAAGCACATTGTGAAACAGGCTTCCTAAAATCTTATTAAGTACAATAGCATTAGAGATAATAGGAGTAAAAAATGTTAATAACTTGCCTTGAAAAAAAAGGTAGAAAGCAGTCTCACTGCCTCTCACATTGGTGAGAGCTATGGAGCATGACAGAAGCCCTTTACCTGTCTCCACCATCAAAAAAAAATACAATCCAGTAACAGGGAGAGGCCCTCTCTTCCCCTGAGCCCCCTAATAAATAGAAATACCTTCTCACAGGTAACAGGTGTGATGATGAGAAGCAGCTGATGGGTTTGGAGAATGGAGGATTTCTGACAGCTGTCATGGGTGAGTGGAGAATCTAACCCTTGAAAATATCCCTGAAGAACAGCTGCTTGTGTATGTTTTCCTTGCTCATATGAGTTGGTGCCTGAGAACAGCGAGTGATTGACCTCTCCTGTGTCAAGAAGTGGATTATGAGGAGGCTCTCTGCCAGCAGAGAAGGCTTGCCATGCCTAAAGACCAGCACTGGGAGAATTTCATGCTCTGGGAGAATTTCATGCTATCCTTGTTTAGAAGAGCACTCAGTGGMAGTTGACTTCTGCCTTTTGATTTACCTGCCTGGTACTCCCCAACTAGATCCYTTCTCCTTCTTTGGGTACGTAACRTGAAGAGCTCTTCTGTGAGCTGGCTCAGCACCTGCTATGCTGCAGGAGAAAACTGGAGACCTCTAATTTGTAAGGGGGTTCAAGAAATCCAGAATTCCAGAGGACCAGACCCACTCCATACTTGCTGTCATGGATTGAAATAACGTAGGCTCTTCTAGCAGTAGTAAAAGTACTCATTCATACACTGAGTCACATCCTGCCAGTAGAATGCAGTCACTCACTTTGGAAATCCTTGCTGCAAGGCCACAGTCTGAGAAACAGTTCTGGGGGGCAAAAAAATTTAAAAAACTGACTGACTGACTGACTGANTGAAGAGCTCTTCTGTGAGCTGGCTCAGCACCTGCTATGCTGCAGGAGAAAACTGGAGACCTCTAATTTGTAAGGGGGTTCAAGAAATCCAGAATTCCAGAGGACCAGACCCACTCCATACTTGCTGTCATGGATTGAAATAACGTAGGCTCTTCTAGCAGTAGTAAAAGTACTCATTCATACACTGAGTCACATCCTGCCAGTAGAATGCAGTCACTCACTTTGGAAATCCTTGCTGCAAGGCCACAGTCTGAGAAACAGTTCTGGGGGGCAAAAAAATTTAAAAAACTGACTGACTGACTGACTGACTGACTGACTGACTGACTGACTGACTGACTGACTGACTGACTGGAAACTCAAAGTGAGTAGATAAAAAACAGTACAAAGATGAGGATACTGCATGGAGGGACACATTGACTGCAAATCAGATAGGCAAAATTAACTTCAAGTTATAGTATATTGTAACAGAACAATAAATATTCCATAGTGTTACATAATTGCTTTTCTAGAGGGCACAGATGCTAGCTCAACTGTAAGTTATCTYTATAGGTGAAGCTGAGAGGGTACAAACTAGGGGGATTTTGTTACTTTAGAACTGGAGCTGGTTGTAGGAAGGACATAATAGCTGAAGAAAATTCTCCAGCCAAARATCTGGACAAATAACTGACACAAGGACAGACAAAATGGAGGCAGAAGATACGGGTGCAAGGACTTTCAGAACCTCAACTCTCCTGTCATRCTACACAAATTAGGTGAAGTTTGGTTTTATGATATCTTCAAAACATCTGCTTAAAACATGGGAGAAAAGCCTGAATACCGCATGATAATAGAATAAAAGCAGCTCTGTTTACTTTAGATGAATACTTAAAATAAAATTTTCAATACAAAAATGTAAGTTAAAGAAGTTCTAGTTGTTCCAGAGACACTGGAAATAGTGGAACTGTAAAGTTACTAATTATTTTCAATACAAATTTTGGAGAAGGTGATGGTACTAGTACTGTTATTTATTTCCTGATTCTTTTCAAAGCAACAATGGATAACAATTGGCGTCTCACATTTTTTTACCCTCCTTTTATTGTAGCAATGCCTCCAGCAGCACCAAAGGTTTGTTGCCATTATTGATCATATCTGTTTTATCTCTCTGTGCTGCTTCCTGTGCAGTTTGAAATATCTTACATGCTTCTGGTAATCCAACATGGGGAAATTCCCACTGGGAAATCCTTATCCTGAAAATATTAAAGTCACAATCTAATCAGCTGGTCTGAATGTCCTGGGGCTACACATGGTGTCCCTAACCAGAGCTATCGTTTGCAGATAACCACTAAAATTCTTTAAATTAATTTACTGTTAAAAGCTGCAGTGTCTTGATGTTTTCTTGATAGATTTTAAWAATGTCCTAAGATTTGGGAAACAACAGACCAGACAGTCTCACTGATGTGGCAGGCAAGATCATGTAAGGTATTCTCCAGGAAACTCTGCTAAGGCACGTGGAAACAAAGGGGTGACTGGTAACAGCCAACATGGTTGGTAACAGCCARCKAATGGCAAATTGTGCCTGACAGATCTGGTCACCTTCCACCAGGGGTGACAGCAC
>QVAJ01000041.1:2796199-2810460 GCA_003546035.1 Mixornis gularis | reverse complement strand
TCCCTTTCCTGTCTCTTCTGAAGAGCTTGTGGCCATCCAGTGCACTGCTCCAGCTCTGTGAGTTGTCCCACCAYGTTTCCGTGATGGTGACTACATCACAGYKYTGCTGTTGCMCCATGGCTTCCAGCTCTTCTTGTTTGTTACCCATGCTGCCTGCATTGGTATACATGCATCTCAGCTGGGCTGCTGATTTCACCCCTAACTCAGGCCTACCACCCTTGGGCTGCTTCCAGACAGCCCAGCTGCATCCCCTTCCCCTTTCAAACCTAGTTTAAAGCTCTCTCAACGAGTTCTGCCAGTTTATGACCTAAAATCCTTCTGCCCTTAACAGAGAGATGGAGCCCATCCAGTTCCAGCAGGCCAGGTGCCAAAAATGTTGCCCCATGATCAAAGAACCAAAATTCTGCTGATGACACCCACCCTTGAGCCACTYGTTGGTGATGTGGACTCTCCTATTCTTTTCACCTTTTTTTTTCTGCCACCAAGGGGACTGAGGAAAAGACCACCTGTGCTCCTGCCCTATCAACCTCTTGACCCAGTGCCCTAAACTCTCTTTTAATTGCCCTGACACCCCTCTTTTCAATGTTGTCACTACCAGCCTGGAGTATCAGCAGTGGGTAATAATCATGGGGCTGAATCAGCCCAGGAAGTCTCTCCRTGATATCCTGTGMCCAGGCCCCAGGGAGGCAGCAGACCTCCCTGTGGGATGGGTCCAGTCAACATATGAGGCCCTCTGTTCCCTCAGAAGGGAGTCACCCATTACGACTACCCTTCTCTTGTTTCTGATGTTAGAGATGGTGATGCGTCCTACAGAAGCATAACTGGGAGGCCCACTGGGCAGATTATTTTCTTYTAAATCATCTGGCTGACTCTCTAGATCCAGGGCCTCATACCTATTCTGAAGTGGTACCTGGGTAGGTGATGGGGGTCGGGAGGAATTTTTATTATTACCTCCCTGAGCAGGGACCCATTTCCACTCCCCTTCATCGACCAGGTGTCCTTCTATTGCCTGACAGTGGGAGGCATGGGAGTCCTTTGACTTCTGGTGGACCTCCCTCAAGGATGGAAGGGCAGAGCTCCACCAATCTATTTCTCATTCACTTTCCCTAATACTCCTTGGCCTTTCAAGGCTAAGAAGGACAGGGAACTGCTGGAGCAAGTCTAGAGGAGGCCATGAAGCTGATAAGAGGACTGACACACCTCCCCTGTGAAGACAGGCTGTTCAGCCTGGAAAAAAGATTATGTGGAAACCTCATAACAACCTTCCAGGATTTGAAGGGCCTCAGGGAAGCCAGAGAGGGGCTCTTTATCAGGAAGTGATAGAACAAGGAGTGATGAGTAAAAAGTGCAAGAGGGAGGGTAAATTTAGGTTAGGTATTATGAAGAAATTCTTTACTGTGTGAGTGGTGAGACACTTGAACAGGTTGCCCAGGGAGGTTGTGGATGCCCCAACCCTGGGAGTGTTCAAGCCACGTTGCATAAGGCCTTGAGAAACCTAGTTGAGTGAGAGATGTCCCTGCCCACAGAAGCAGGGATTGGGACTACATGGTCTTTAAGGCCCATTCCAACCCTTAACATTCTACGATTCTAGGATTCTGTAATCCCATTTCTAACAAAACATCTTACATGTTGCTCCTTGATAATTTTTTCATAACTCTCTGTTCTCACGAAGGTGTGATATAGGCAAAYATTTAAAGAATTTGGCTTCCAAAGTTGCTTAGCTTTGGCTTATTTACAGTGGTGTATGARTTTCTCAAACAGCAAAAATTCAATGTGCTCTGTAAGACAAACTGTCTTGGGCTGATCAGCAGATTATACAGAAAAACTGACTTAACCCTAACAACAACTTGAATTTCTGTAGTTCATGAATGGTAATGACATCCTATTCATTTTGCAAGGAAAACTGTGGTTTTGTCAAACAAAAAACCCCAGTAGCCTGTCTGGAAGTGAACTTAAGTGGCAAACTAAACAATATTACCTATTGCTACCACGGTCCAGGGCTCAACTTCAACATCAGGAAGAAGAGAGAGAAGGATGGAGCAGTCTTTCTCAATCCCTTTCTTCAACCTCTAGGATACTCAAATCATCCTATGCAAGAGCTCAGGGTCTCCATCCTCACCTCATGATCTAGACCAAAGTAATCCAGAAAACAGGCTCTCCATAATATTGCTCCCACCTCTTGAGTCAACACGAATAATATTTGAAATGTGGAAAATTTATTCCTGTCATGGGTTAACGCAGTTTGGTTTTTTGGTTAAAGAGGAACATTGAATATTGCCCTGTCAGGACCTTGCACTTCGTTTTAGAAAGGACAGGGACCTATCAGTTCTTGGCTATTGGCATGTGTTTTGACCACTGAGAAAACTGAATGCGATTTTTGGCAATACCCATACAAAGCTGATACTGTGTTCTAGGCTCCTTCTTCCTTCCCTTGGGCCACTAGCTAACACCATGGGCAGGAGGGGGCCCAGTCCAGGCCCCACTTCTCCCTGTGCGACCAGGCCTCTGGGAGCTGCTGCCCACAGAGGAGTGGCCCAGGCCAGGGGAGCCCCTTTTCCCCCAGCTGCTGGCGGGGGAGAGGAGAAGGGGCAGTCCAGCAGTGCTGGCCGCATGTCCGGGGCCACGCCAGAGGGGGCCGGGCTCTGGCTGGGCCGTGCCTCAGCCCTGGCTGCTGGCACAGCTGGCCCAGGGGAGGACAGGATCTTCCCCGGGCCCCAGGAGAGAGCTCAAAGCGGGCCCATGCCATGAGATCAAGGGGTGGAAAAGAAGGTGTCCACCAGCCAGGCTGCTCCGAGATCCTCGTGGCTTTTGACAATCCATACAGGCTGCTGCCTGGCAGAGATCAGATGACTGTCTGCAGGCCCGGGCAAGAACGCTACATCTTGCCTGACACAGATTGAGACTTCTTAAAACTCTAACCCTTCTCAGAGAGAGAGAAAAGGCCAAATTGGAGATATGTAAAGGGACAATATGAAGATACCTAACTCAATAAAGGAAGAGTGACTTCTTAAGTGGGAGAGATGTCAAATTGCCTTGGTCTTAGGCTTAAAAATCTCCTATGAGTTGTGGTAACAGACTGTAATATGAGTACCTAGAGTATTCCTTTAAATCATGGATGATACGAATTGGGGAGATGATTTGTGGATTTTTTAGAGCAAAGGTATCTGTGGTTTACTGAGTGAATGTTGAATTAGAAGTTGTGTTTTGGTGATGCCACGAGAGGTTTGAACAGAGAGAGATGAGAAAAAGTCCTCTGCCAGTGACGAAGTGAGAAGACATCCCTGTTCCCTCGGATGAAGAATTCTTTGCCTTTGAAGTGCTCATCTTTAAAAGGTGACACCCCAATATGTGTGGGTCACAGCCCATATGTACTCACGGGAAAGCCTATGTGATATGGGACATTCCACAACTGCAGAAGCTCCTGGGTGGGCTGCTTTTGTGAGAGCTGGAGGCTGCAAGCAGACTGTTTCTCTTGTGGAAAGTTACCAGAGCAGAACAGGAGAGACTTCTCTCTCAAAGACTAAATGAAAAGGCTATTTTGTAAGTGGTACTGATACCGAGTTCTGAGTTTTGCCTCTTTACATTTGTCTTATGGGGAAGTTAACATTTTGTAGTAGGAGGAGTTGTTTTGAAAGTGTCATATTTTTTCTTTTTTTTTTCTTTTTTTCTTTACTGGGTGTTAATAAAAACTATCTGTCTACTTCTAAGTTGGGCTTGTTTTGCCTTTTTCTCCTGATTTTACCTCACAACAGAAAAGACATTCAAACTAGTGTATTAAATTTGGAAAACAGAAACAGAGGCAAACGTGAAACCACTACAATTCCTCACTTTTTCCTGTCCCACATTTTATTGTTTCTGTTCTGTTGTTTAATAGCACACGGCAGTGCTGTATTCTCTGTAGTGCCATTGTGAGTTTCTGGCCAAAAAGACAAAAGGCAATCCTTTCAGCAGCCTGTTACTGAAAAGGATCTTGGAATAGTTCACTTTGCATGTTGTCCTAGTCTTTCTTCAGCAGTCTTGCTGCCTGTGGGACACTGAAAGACAAGCCTTAGCTGTGTTTTCTCCCAAGGTTTAAGGTATTACCACCCCGCACTGTTTGGCCAGTGCCTTTACCAGAGGTTACTTCAGGGATAGTTCAAGAAATGTATATTTGTATCCCAGCCTGCTTTCTTAGCTTAAACTGATGATAAAAATGCGTCAGAGCTGAAACATCAGACTGTGATTCAGGGAGGAGATAAGATGCAAGTGCACATTTGTGTCTGCTTCTAGCAGGGGGATACAGAAGGTAACAGAGGAAAACACCTTTGATTGCCACAGCAAATAAGACAGCTAATCTGAGATAGCCAGCACATTTAAAGGCACATTTAAAGGCACATTTTCTTTCTATTTTATGTGTGATTTTCCTGTTCTGTTCTCCAGGATCCAGTTCATTTCAGTCAACTTCTTTTTTTACACAAGAAGCTTTTGGTTTTACTCTAATACTGTATAAAACCTCACCAAATCATTGGTTTGCTTTTCCATAATAGAACTGATTTCTACAGAACATGAGTCACTGTGACTTAAAAACAAAAATCTAAGATGCAGTAAAAGAATAAGATAGAGACAATGTAACAAAGCTATTTATTGCAGGAAAAGATGCTTTGTTCAAAAAAATAATTCTCAGAAAGGCATTTCTTATTTTTTATTAGGAGTCAAAAGGAAGTTTTCCATGATAAAAAGGGTCCTCTCATCTTTGAAAAATTTTCTCATTTGCAATTGTTATTCAAAAGGYGCTTGTCTGGCCCTTTCAGGGACACGTTTATAGGCTCACTTCTTCAAGAGCCTTTTCAGTGTTATGCACCTTGTTATCTCACTTGGTTGTTGGCCTACAGAGAGCACTGTCAGGCACCACAGAGCAGCATCCTGCCAGCCTGCCCTGCCTAAACTCTTGCAAATACAATCAGACCTTGCCATTTGAGTTCAATAACTAAATTTTAACTAGTCTGTAGAAACACGTGATTAACACATCCTGCAGTACAATATTTTAACAGGGAATCAAAAAAAGGGGTGGAGCAAGGACTTCTGTACAGATTACGCAAGTCTGGAAATGCGGGGGGGTGATACCACTGAATCTTCCTCTCACAATTTTTTCTCATTCCTAAGGTGGACATTCTTCTCCCTATTACATCCAAGCAGTATTCATGGGTGGAAAGCTGATGACTGTTGATAGGCATTCTTTTTGCACAAATTTCAATACATCCCCTTGCGCTGTACACTGTATGTAAATTTACTGTTTTGGTCCTAGACTGATTAGCCATTAAAAGAAAGGGAACCAACAGACAACTTTTCATTTCAAAAGTCTTTGTATGATTATTACAATGCAAATGGTCATGTAATGATGCACCAAAGATCAGAATAATTAGGGACCCATTAAAAAAAATAAAGTCTTTATAGAGAGGACCACAAATTTACCTTAACAAATATAAGTAGAAATATTTTTAATTGTCTTTGAGACCTAAAAATTATGTCCTGAAATCTTTAAGAGCTAATTTAAAATGAGGCAATAAAAAGTCACTTCCTTCTGTCCAGTTTTCCCTTCATTCCAACATGTTTTCATCCACCTTTCCCTCTCCTGAGCTTATGGAACACACTTCTGAGAATTTCTGTATGGTATCAATTTGGAGTGGTTCTTCTCAGCCAAAAGAAAGGAATTGGATGCCCATAGTGACCACATAGCAAATGTGAATCATAAGAAAACACCTACAAGATCTCATCTGCCATCTCATTTCTCAACAGAAGGGATATACGGGACATGGGAATGGCTGAGGCTCTACAAGGAATTTAACAGCAGTGTTTTCTAGCAAAATTATGTGCCCATTCACATAATTTTGGATACGTTTGTTTCTCTTCTTCTGGTCTCCAAGATAACAGCCTGAAAAAAAAATACTTGGGGTAAAATATTTATTTAGTGGGGAACATAATAACTTCCATATAATAAGCTCAAAATAATGTCCAGTTTCATTGGAACTGTTCTGTAGAATTACAGTGTCTCTATTACTTTTTATTAAAGTATTTGGGCTGATGCTTTTTTTTTTACAGAGAAGAAAACACAAAATTTGGGTAATGAAAAAAAGGAAATTGTCTGCTTGATGTGATATTCACTTTATATTACTTCCTCYGACTTGTTTTTGGTTCTGTTTCCAGTGTATAATGAACTGTCCTTTGGATGTGGTTTGGGTCTTACATTAGTTTAATGCTTTTTTCATACTCAGGGGTATTAGTATTCTACTAGAAGAAGCAAGACAGTAATCAGGTTTCCCATCTTTTTTTATAGTACAATTGTCATAAAGTATTTGTTGTCTTCATAGCTCACAGCTTTCTTTCTTGGTCAATATGCACTGTGATTTGTGCCTTTATGCCCTGTTGTACTTAGCTGATCCACACTGTAACCCTTGCCAACATAACTACAGTTGTAGTTTTGGAAATTATTTGTAAAATCACTGCTGGACTTGTAAGTCCCTTCTGAGTGAAATAACAAATGTTAAAGCTGCTACTGCAATAAGAAAGCATTTAAAATGCCAAGAAGCAAAAATTTTAGTAATCTGCTATCCTACCAGGAAAATATCAAGAATGGCAGGGGCTGACYAAGTAAATCACATACAACTAACAAATAGGTTAAAGCATTTGGAGAGACATAGAACATGTAGCATATGGATTTAAATTTCTTTGACTGCTAAAGAAAACATGCTAGAATTTATACCTATAAACATTTCTGTTATAGAACTTGACTGAGACTTCTGATTTGTATGTAGGAGATTAATTCTTCTTGACCTGCAACTGTATGAAGACACTTAATTTACATAAGGTGTTTAAGAAACTTATACACACTGGAAAAGTTGAATAGTTATTTACACAAAAAGTATTTTTAAAATGAGTATGTGTAACTATTCTCTTAATATCTGACTGGGAGGCAGTCAGATATTAAGATTAATTGAGGAGGCTAGTTCAAAATCATGTATATTGACATTATTCAACTATATTCATTAATGTCATTGCCTATCCCATTTTCGTTTTAGTAAGAATTTAGATTGAAATTTTATTTTAATTTTTACAGCATTAACAGTAGAACGAGGCATTTAAGGAGGGATAAAAGCTGCCTATGAAGAACCAGGATCCACAGTACCATCACCTCTACATTTTGTCCTGAACCCTTCCCTTGGGCCCAGGCCATGGAGGAGAGACAACTTCAGTCCGGTACTGTTCTATCAAACTTCGTCCTCCTGGCATGAAGAATCTCTGCCCCAAAGCAAAACATAGATGGGAAGGTCTGAAATGTTTCCATCTTTAGAGATTCTCACAGACCAAAATAGGATGGGCCTTTCGCACGTTGTAGCATTGAGCTTTCTTTCTCAAAGGCTTTTCTTTCTCCCAGAAAACTCTCCAAAAAGGGCTGCAAAGTTGTCTTGTTTTCCTAATATATTGCATTGAACTTCAGGGCCGGTCTTGTGGGCATTTCTCTGGAAGAAGTGTGCTATGTTTGTTCCACTGTGGGGTTTTTTCCCAGGATTTCAGAGAGAGAGACCTTTCAAATACCACCCAATTCTACAGCTGAGAGATGCTTCATTTGCTTTAAGCTATTATGGTATGTCCACGGGACCTGCTTAAAAAATGTACAAATTCCAGTCACTTCTTTTTTAGAAACTTATTTTTTGGCAGTCTGCTCTTCTAAACTGTTGCTGTAATTGATTTTTCCCTTTAGTACCAGTCTAGTGAATGTTTTTAAAAACCCTTGTCACAGAAGGGCTGTTTAACTTTTAGATTACATTTTCAACGACTCCTATTTATTCTTTTAATTGCCTCTCTAGTTCCAGATTGTTTATAAGCAAAACCACATTGCTTTTCCTTCTCTGTCCAGCTTGGAGAGAGATGTAAACTCCTGGAGCATTCACTCTTCTAAAACACAGAGGATTTAGAGAGAATTTATCCTGTACATTAACAATAAAGTAACCAATCTCTCAGAGCAGTTTTTAGCATGCAAATGCTAGTTGCTATAAATAGGCTTGCAAAAAACTATTAAATTAATTGGCATTCTATGTCTTTCAGTGCACTTTTCCTATATCTCATTATTTTTGGAAATATTTTTAAACAAAATCTGTTGGGACCCATTTTGCCTTCAGCTGTCCAAAAGTTAAGACTGTACATTTATTTCTGCTGGCACTTTCTCCATTGTCCTGCTCAGACAGTACTCTGAACATCAGATAAATCTTATTTTGATAGGGAATTTGGCATTTTTAGAAAACATCTTTGGTCGAGGGAGGGCTTTAAATAAAACAATTAGAGAGAGAAAGTGTTACTAAACACAGGAGAATAAAATTCCAGGTTTATAAAAGTTCTTTTCTTCCCTCCTTTCCCTAAGGAATGGGTCACAATTGAAAAGAGAGAATCAAGCAACAGCCAGTTTGTAGGTTTGTTTTTACCTCATGCAGATGGACAAGTCAGCAGGCATTTTGTAGCAGACATGGAGATCCAAGCTTCCCATTTCTAACAAATCCACATTCTTGTGCACCTCTTTGCATCCCTGACAGTAATGTTGGGGTATTTCTGCAGCAATGTTTGTCAGCTCTTGTAACTGGATTTAAGTTTCCAATTTCTGCCCTGAAGACACAGTAATGTTGTGTCTGAGACGTAATTTTAAAAAATCCTTTACAAAGTATATATTTCTGCATCTAAAGTCAGCAAGACACTTTTTCACCGCTCCCAGCTTTCTCCTAAAACCTGAGTGACCTCTGAGAGGTGAAGGCATAAACTGATTCTTTAACACTTCAGAGAAGAAATCTCACCCATCAGAAAGGCTGGTCACAGGGCATACTGCAAACCCTGTTTCACAGCACAAAAACTTCCACCTTTAGATGGGAATGATGCAGAGCAACTTGTGTAATAGCCTAGGTCACATGCTATGGGCTGCCAGTTGCCTGCCTTGCCCTGCCTCATTACTAGTTTTAAAAATCTTTAATTTTACACTGCAATAATCATGACTTATGCCCTGATTCTGCTCCCGCTGAAGTTCAGAACAGCTTTATAATTGATTTAATACAARCAGAATGAGATTCTGAATCTTTTCAGTTGTAAATTCTGTTAGTCAGATGAATAGTTTTATAGTGTATGAATTATCCATCCAAATACACATTGGTTCCTCAAAGCAGTTTTATCCATTAAGCCATCTTTAGTTACAAAGTTGGTATAATAAGTTTCTTCTTTCTAATTCTGATCTCACCCTAATCGTCAGCAGTAGAAGAAAGCACGAAGGGTAGAAGATTAACTTTGACTAGATGCATTAACCTCTTTGAAATTTTAATTTGAACTGTTTAGTGATTATGTGCATAACCTCTCTCTGTTCTTTCTGTGCTATACTGTTTTCTCATTTTTCAAAGCTTTATCCAAATTGCCTTCACATGACTAGCTGGAGGGAAAACTTGTAATTACTCTCATTGTCGGATAATCCTACCCTTTAAAGAAAATCACAACAGTTACATCCCTCTTCTGTGTATTGAGGTAATGAAATGGAAGAATATACTCAAGAATTCTCCAGCAAGAGTGGTTGTGGCATGCTGCAGCCCACCAGTTAGACACCTCCATGGGGTTGAGATTCCTGAACATTTACCAATAAGCATCAGACTTGAGTTTTTAAGGAAAAACTTAATCAGCAGCTACTTGGGCAGGCGTAGTCAGACATTCTCTTCTATAAATCAAGKAATACGTAAGGTTAGACTCCTCAGGAAAAGCAACTGCCCCATATGTTATACTCTTTTATGATTCCCTATAGTCCTCCACATCTGCCTGCAAGTCCTCTGTCTGCAAGTCCTGCAAGTCCTCCACATCCTTATTTATACAAAATTTTAAGAGTTGAATCCTGCAAGATTTGCATAACTTAAAAGCTGTCTGGTCTGAATGGCCTAAAAGTCCATTCAGTCGTGTTGATGAATGACAGATACCACTAAACATGGTAGGCATCTTCAGTTTTCAGTCTATATAACAAACTAGGGAAAATAAAAGGAGAAATCAGCTATGTTATTGGAGATCTGGGATTGTGTCAACAATCAGTGAGTAATACACTGTAGGTATGATAGCTAGCACAGAACTGATGTGTCTCTCTAGGAAAAGCAGTATATTTCTTTCATAGGCCAGTGCAGTGGAAGCAAACACCCTTTTTCCTCTGCAGGAACAAGCTGCTGATACTGCTGCATGGTAACTGTGTTTCTGTGCCATCCTGCTGCTGGGAAATGTACTTGGAAGCAGTACTTCCAAGGTGACAGATGCTCAGCAAGGGTGCTGTCTTGGTTTGAAAGACAGGTGTCTGCTAGGGAAAGCTAGAGCTTCCCTTGGAATGAAGAATGTAAACCCATCTTTCCAAATTATCATAATTTTGCAATTAAAGGGGCTTTCAGGTAAAGATATGGGAACAGGAATAACAGTTCTTTACTAGGAATATTAAAAATAYAAATGTAGTAGTACAGAAGAAAAACCAAACAAACAAGAAAAAATCCTAGAAACATTGACAGTCAGAACACGGGCTGACACCCTGTTGGACAGGGTCTTGGTAACATTACAATTAAGTCCTCCTGGAGTGACAGATGTGGTTGATCCTCTAGATGATGATGATCCTCTAGATGGGTGTAGTCTCCTTCTGTAGGCCCCGTGGTGATGAGATGAATCCAGTCTTCCTCTGGGAAATCCAGTAGAAAGAGGCTGCTCTGGTGTTTCTAACTCTCAGTTTTTATCTAGGTAGGAATGGTTGGCTCCTCCCTCTGAGTGGAGCATCTCACAATGGGGTGATGTAATTGTATCAGTCATGCAGTGAGCCTCGATGGCCCATTAACAGCAGATATCACCCCCTGGATGGAGGATGGGTTGTGGAAGAGAAAAGAACACTGCCCCACCTGGTTTTAAAGCTGGGCCACTAACAGAAGGCACCCACTCCCTCCCCCCTGAAGTTATGAGAAATAGGTTATACAAGAACTAAAGAAAACAYCTTCCCAACYGGTTTCAACAGATGGCAAATAGAATACACATTTTTGGTTACATATTGCAACCCAAGACAGGTGCAGGGAGACTAGTCTAGGTTTGTAAGGAGCAGAGAAGTTCCTGGACAGTCTTGTCTATCTAGCCATGGACAGCAGTCAGTGGTTTCCCGTCCTGCCAGGGCAGCAGGCAGGGATGACCCCCACAATATTTCAAATAGCTCTACACATGTTTCACAGACCCACTGCCTGCAGAAGTCTAATAGCACCCATATCCTTTCTTTGATTTCTTAGCATTATAGCTCATGTTTGCAACTTGCAGAAGGACTGACATTCCTGTCATTGCCTTTTTACAGCTCCATGACAGCTCCACTGGAATCAGTGATGCTCCCTTTCTACAGAAACAAAATCATGAAAGTTAGCATTAGTTTTCTCAAGTATCCCTGCAGCAAAAGATTCCATCCTAATAAAAAAGATCATATATTTCATTCTTAAGGAAAATAGACCGGGCCTTTTAAAATTTATAATGTGAATTTTCCCAGATAGAAATTACAAGGGTTTCAGGACTAAAGGTTTTCTCTAAGTACATAAATCACCATGTGACATGTCCAAGGATTCTGATTCTGATTTAGCCTACTGTTTAACAGTGATACTGTCTGCTAATAACACGGGGGGGAAATCATTGTTTCTAGCTTCTGTCAATCAGTTAATTTCCATTTGTAAAAGGCAATTGATACATTTTGATGCTATCATGTTCAATTATATACAAGATATGTATCTGAATACAACCTTTGCATTCAGACTTTCCCTTGCAGCCTGAGTGTTTCTATGACAAACAAGCAAACATCCAAAGAACCTGATAAAAGYGCAGAGGGTGTTCATTTTAATTACTGTTTTACTTGTCTCCTTGATCTCACTGAATAAAATAAAATTAACAATTCACTCTCTGTTATAGTTTAATTAACATGGACCCTAGAGTATCCACAYATTTAAATTAGCTTCATCTCTTCATCACTTAACCATAGTTAGGCCTTAAGAGAACAGAGGACCTCCTGGTACAATATTTTAGGTCTGCTGACTGGGGAGGACTGCCTTCAGGCTAGGTATCAGAACCAGCTCAGGTTTCCAGCTCTGCAACTACTGCAAACACTGCAATCTGCTCTAAGCAATTTGTTTTTTTAAGAATTGAGAAGCAGGAATCTTCACAACAGAGATCTCAAGACCATGCTAAATAAGCACATAAACACAGACACTAACAGTAAAAGATATTCACATCTGGAAAAAGTGTCCAGCAAAGTGTTTGCAAGAAACACTCAGAAGAAAATGAATGAAAACAGCTAGAAAATATGAGGTCATGATGGAACTCATCTGAGGGCATAGATCTGCTAATGAAAAGTACAGATGGTATAATATTAGAAGTAATTATTAATAAAGAAATATTGAAATACCATGCAGAAATTGCTACATGATCACAAGGGATAATTCAGGCTGATTGAATGAATTCATAGAAGGTGAAAAATAATGTAAATGTAAGAAATTCCCAGAACTTCTTTTATAACCTCTCAGAAGATCATTTTGAAATTAAAAAGTATGTTAGCTAATGCCAGACTCTATAATACCATGAATGAAACACAACCCCTAAACAAAGCCTATTCTATCTTCTAGAATACAACAGAAAATATTTCGTGACAGAATTATTAGTGCCATTGTAGGAGATATTAGCTGCAGCACTTCTTGAATTCTATCTACAGTATTGTCATGAATGTGAAGATTAATTTGGTGTATGAAAGGTACTGTGAAAGGCTGCCAGGATGCAGATAAGACTAAATGAGTCTGGACCACTTGATCTGCTATGCTGCAGGATGAGAAAAAAAGGCAACTGATGCCTGTCAATAGGTTGATAAAACAAAGTGAAAGACAAGAACAATTTGAGGGGGAAGATGAAGCTGTCATTAGGACATGGGTAAAATTGCCATGCATAAATGCAATTTTACCACAGGCAGTAAGATGTAAAACTATACATAGTGCAGTGTGTAATCGAGCATCTTGATACCAGCAGAAAAAGTGGTGGCAATCAGATGAAGTCCCCAGTGACTGGAAAAAAKGAAATATTGCACCCATATTTAAAAAAGGTAGAAATGAGCACCCTGGAAACTACTATTGTCTCAGCCTCAGTGTCACCCGTGTGCCTGGGAACATGATGGAACAGATCCTCCTAGAAGCTGTGTTAAGGCATGTGGAAGACAGGGATGTGGTTTAAAACAGCCAGTACATCTTCACCAAGGGGAAATTCTGCTTGACCAACCCAGTGGCCTTCTGTGGTGGAATGCCTCCATCAATGGACAAGGGGAAGGATTACAGATATCGTTTATCTGGACTTCTATAACTCCTTTATAGAAGTCCAGATATAACTCCTTCTATAACCCCCCCATGATCTTCGTCTCTCTAAATTGGAGGAATTGGATTTCATGGGTGTACAGTTTGGTGGGTGAGAAATTGGTTGGGTGGAACATCCAGAGGGCAATCATCAATGGCTTAATGCCCAGGTGGAGATCGGTGACAAGTGGTGTCCCTCAGGGGTCCATACTGGAACCAAGACTTCTTAATAGGTGGTGGGATCAAGTGGAACCTCAGCAAGTTTGAAGACAGCACCAAGCTGAGCATTGTGGCTAACACAGCTGAGGGACAGGATGCCACTCAGAGGGATCAACACAAGTTAAAGAATTGGCCTCCTGTGAACCTCAGGAGGTCAAACAAGGCCAACTATGAGGTATTACACCTGGATCAGGGCAACCCTTGGTAACAATGTAGGGTAGGGGTTGAAGGGATTGAGAAGAGGACTGCTGAGAAGGACCTGAAATACTGGCTGATGAGAAACTGGACATGACCCAGCAATGTGCAACCTGTACAACCAGATCTATCCTGGGCTGCATCCAAAGCCACATGGCCAGCAGAGCAAGAGAGWGGATTCTGTCCCTCACCTTGACTCTGGTGAGACCCCACTTGGAGTTCTGCATCCAGTTCTGAAGTCTTCAGCACGGGAAACACATGSATCTGCTGGAGTGGGTCCAGAGGACAACCATAAAAATTATTAGAGATATGGAACTCCTC
Source organism: Mixornis gularis (assembly GCA_003546035.1). Classification (NCBI taxonomy): domain Eukaryota; kingdom Metazoa; phylum Chordata; class Aves; order Passeriformes; family Timaliidae; genus Mixornis; species Mixornis gularis. The sequence continues at coordinate 2,796,352 of QVAJ01000041.1, read as the reverse complement.
TCCTATGGGGAAAGACTGAGGTATTTTCAGTGYTTCAGTCTGGAAAAGAGAAGGCTSCAGGGAGACCAATTGCTCCAGTATTTAAGGGGGCTTATAAGGGAAGACAAATATTTTAGGAGGACCTGTTGTGATAGGACAAGGGGTAATATTTTT
>QVAJ01000041.1:2771435-2795524 GCA_003546035.1 Mixornis gularis | reverse complement strand
GGGTGTGCCCAGGAGGCCAAAAAGGCATCCTGGCCTGGATCAGCAATGGTGTGGGCAGCAGGAGCAGGGCAGGGATTGTCCCCCTGTGCTGGGCGCTCGTCAGGCCACACCTTGAGTCCAGTCTCCAGTGCTGGGCCCCTCACTACAAGCATGGGCACTGAAGTGCTGGAGTGTGCCCAGAGAAGGGCAACAGATCTGGGGAAGGGTCTGGAGTAAAAGTCAAATGGGGAGCAGCTGAAGAGGCTGGGCATGTTTATCCTGCAGAAAAGAAGGCTCAGATGTGACCTTATCGCCTTCTACACCTGTCTGAAAGGAGGCTGTAGCCAGGTGAGGGGTTCAGTCTCTTCTCCCAGGCAACCAGTGAGAGGACAAGAGGACATAGCCTCAAGCTAYACCAGGTGAGGTCCATGTTGGACATGAGAAGGRATTTCTTCATGGTAAGAGTTGTTAAGCACTGAAAGAGACTGCCCAGGGACAATGGAGTCACCATCCCTGGAGGTGTTTAAGAAACAACTGGACATGGCAATTAGTTCTGAGCTCAGAAGGAGAGAGATGTGGAATTCATGGGTCCAGCAAAGATGATGAGAGGTCYAGAGCGTCTCTCTTATGAGGAGAAACAGAGGGCTGGGCCTGTTCAGCCTCAGGAAGAGACAATTGTGAGGAGACCCRATCTCTGCTTATGAATGTCTGAAGGAAGATTGTCAAGGGGATGGACCAGGCTCCTCTCAGTGGTGCCAAGCAATAGGACAAGAGGAAATGGGCAGAAACTGGAGCACAGAAGGTTCCACCTGAAAATGAGGAAGAACTTTACTGTGCAGGGAAGCAAGCACTGGAAGAGAGAGGTTTTAGAGTCTACTTCCCTGGAGATATTCAAGAGCCATCTTGATGCAATGTTGTGCTGTGTGCTCTAGCATGACCCTGCTTGAGCAGGGAGGGTGGGCCAGACAACCCATTGTGGTATCATCCAACTTTATCCATTCTGTGATTCTGTGATTTTGAAGTTGTCCTTGTTCATCGCAGGGTGATTTGACTAAATATTTTTTCAAGGTCCTTTCCAATAAAAATCATTCTATGATTCTGTGAAAAAGTATAGCATGAAATTTGAGAGGGAGACAGACATGGGATAGTGAAATATTGGCATCCATTGAAGGGATGTTGTAAATTCCTTTTAAAAGTGTAGGATGGCAGGATATCACTGAAACATTGAGGAAGGATCTGTGAAGGTCACCAAGGTCAATCACTGCTCAAGCATTCATCACCACAAACACCAGATCAGGCCAGTCACTGCTAACTAAACAAATCCTTCTGCTGAACGATTGCTGCATTTCTCAGGAAAATAAGAAAACCTCGGGTCTAAGGAAATTAATTATTAATTTTGCTTCTCAAAACATCATTTGCAGTGGTGGAATAGCTCCTCAGTACCCAAGTACAAACTGCAGGAGAAACAAATTTCAAGTGATTATCTTCTTTTTCCATATAATGTCACAATTTGTCAGCTGTATTACTCAGCAGACACCAATGTTAGTCTCAGGGTTTCACGGGACTGAAAGCCTAGTGTTCATATAAGATTGGCTTCCTAGATTACTGGTTTGCAATCAGTGGCCTAGACACAGGCAGTACCTTTCCAAGAGTTAACAGGGCAATTTGGTATCATCTTTATTTTGACTTGGTGCCTCAGTTCCCCCTTCAAAAAGAGAAGTTTTATAAAATAAACTTGGGAAATCCTCCAAATATCAAAAAGAAAGTGGGAAGGAAGAGGGGGAAGTGGGAAGGAAGAAAGGGGAGTGGATAAAAAACAATAATGTACCATGACAAGGGAATTTTCTCCCTATAAAAGAAACATATTACTGCAGAATACCTGTCCTGTTGACTTGATTCAGCACTGTTCTGAGTTATCTTGTATACTGGAGTCTGTCTGGTGAGAAAAATGGTTGGTGAAAGAGAACAAAGGAGCATGTATAAGTTATAATGCCTCATCAGTAGTGATTATTCTTGTTTCATGAGTCCTTTGAAATCAAGCTCTGAGGGTTCATAAATTAGAGTTTCCCAGTTCATTCCTCATGCCTGCAATGCAACTGTCAGTGATGAGTTGAGCAAAGATAAAAAGATTAAGAGAGTTAACATTTGCTCCAAATTTTCCAACCCTAATTGCTTAAAATAGCAATCTGTCACTACATACCKAAGTAAAAGTGTTCTTCAGTGTTGTTACAGCTGGGGATATTGGAGACAACTACACATGCTGGAWTCATTCTCTGGAAATTAGTGAATTATAGGCAAACTCAGAGCAAGTAAATTTCATTTATTTTTTTACTTTTTTGCCCATTAATTATTGCCAGGATGAAAGGTTTATAAGGATGTAGGGAAACAGAGATTTGATCTCATGCACCAAGAAGGATCACCCCTGGGCAGGGAATGGCAGCTAAACCATTTAKCTTTGCCCAGTCAAAGTGGGGCTGTCCTCCAAAGCCAGTCCAGGAGATGGTCCATGGAGCTTCAGCAGACACCCTCGTCACAGTGGGGATCTGGGGAACTCCACTCACTGGGGTACTGAGGAAGATGAGAACTGGGGTACTGAGGAAGATGAGAACTGAAAAGAGGCTGTGTAAATTTGGCAGCCCAGAAGCCTGCTGCACCAAGATGGGGGCTGCAGTGGAAGTGGGGGTTACTGACTAAGCCCAAAGAGGGATCATCTGCAGCAAACTATTCTGATTTAAACCAAAATTTTCTCATAACTGAGCTTTTTTTTCAACATTCTGGCAACAGAAACATTTTTAAAATAGAAAGTTCAAAGTGTYGATGGCACTGAAATATTCCAGACTACAGGCTCACAGAAGGAAAATATACRTTAAAAACTTAATTTTCTGTTACAAAAGTGTATAAACAGAGAAAGTTCCAGATATTCAATATATTTCTTGAAGGTCTCCTTCAGTTATTGAAATACCAAACATTCAAACACTGTTATGTGAGGGTGCCAAGAAGAAGCAGGGAAAGTCACTTTGGCCTGAAATTAGATAAAAGATTTACAAAGCTAAATAAAACAGTTTTATTCCTATAGGCCTTATTATAGTTTCCATCTACAGCCTTTCATTCCTCAGTTTTGGTTTTCAAAATTTAAGGAGACTATTCCCATGTTGTCTACTACCCGCTGTGGTGTGATCTCTTAATTTGCGTGAATAAATCCTGACACAGTCTGGAGTCTGTGACTGACTTAAGCTGCAGACAAACTCACTGKGGTTATGAGAAGCTTTTTTAGTTGAAAGAGCTCAGCTGATTGTTACGGCACCTGCTAATTGCAAATGTCAGAGTACAGCCATGAGKAAGAGGTAGAGCCTAGGTGTTTTGGGAACTGCAGCTAGTACACTAGGCCTTGCACTRTTCCAACACAGATATGACAGGCTGAAACACTGCAAAGAGAAAAAAAATCACTACTGAAAGGAAGTATTCCATCTTCCATGTTCAGCAATGACAACAGTCCCAGCCCCCACTGTTCAAGTCTGAAGGACACTGGCAAATYTCCTGCACACTAGTGAATGTTGCATACAATGACTAGTCAAAGGCACTCAAATGGCCACCTTACATTTCTAACTGCCTGTTTGAGTAGCCAAAATATAATTTGCCTATGCTATCAGACTAGATGTGCATGCAAATCCTGACATATGCAGCACTTAAAGTGTAGGCAGAGCTTTGAAGGTGCAGAGCAAGGAACAGCAAGGGTTGCTGTAGGCAAGCAAGAGCCCAGGGCAACCCCAGCACAACACACACATTGTCCATGAGGCACAGTCCCACAGAGGCTGTGCACACCATGTGGAGCCAGGTGCTAGAGACAGGGTCCATCCACTGCCTCAGGCACAGCAGGGAGTTCAGTCAGCAGCATAAGAGATGATAGCAGAGATATGACTGGAGGCAAGTCTGCAACACAGATCCAAAGTCCATCCTGCCAACATGGCCAAGGGCAGGACTGGAGACGAGCTACAATATATGGTTGGGGTCCATTCAGGGAACACATTACTTAGAAGTACATCTAAGGTGCATGCAGGAGGCAGAGCTGGAAAAACAGACATCCCTAACTCAGCTCAGGCACAGAGTGCATTCCCAGGCCCAAGCCCAAATGGGACTCCCACACCCAGGTACCTGGAGCACGTTCCATGGTGRAGACTCAGACAAGGCTCCTCTTGGGGTTATTAGCACATACTTAAATAGAGCGTGCCCCCTGTTTATGCTTATCTGGAACCGCAAAAAGACATTAGGTTTTGTCCTTGTGCATTTTTTTTTATAGTCAAATGCCTTGCGAACCCTGATATTGGGCTAAAAATGTATTCAAGACTCCTCTACATTTTGAGGCTTACACAGAGATATTAAATGGGTAGATTTCTTATGACAACTAGGCAGGTTACTGTGAGCATGTCAGATCTTTTGTATTTGATTTTGTCTCAATTAACTGGTCTCATCTGAGGACATCTGCAACTCTCAGACCTTTAATGAAGTGCAGTGAAGTAGCCTCCATCTAGGGTTTCTCAAGACGTCTCCCATTCCTTTGCTTCACTGTCATCCTACAAGGGACCATGGCCAWGGCCAGAGCAGGAGAGGGTCTAATGTGTGGTGCTTCCACTGGGAGTACAGCACACAGCAGAGCTTTGGGTGCAGAGAAACTCTCATAAGCAATACAGCCCCTACCCATGGCTACACAGTCACTGCCCCTCCAAATTCTAGGACCAGGAGAATTTGCCAGGGCTTGAAGGTCAGCAGCATGAATTACTGTTTTTTGACACAAGTCCTCCATTCCTTTTGCAGTGACTTTAAATTTTGGTAAAATAGCAAGGCAACCCTGGCAGCAAAATTCTCTAATCTTCTCAGTCATGGGCAGTGTTAAGCTYTGGCAGACACTTGTGCATCACTACAGTCTGTTTTATGGATGGTGCTTAATAAGCTATTTGCAGCTTCCTAGTTACCTTCAGCATGTTACATGCTGCTTCAAACTGGAGCTGTGAGAACCAGAATTACTGACAGGTTTGTTCACTGCTCTTACCATCAATTTGCAGAGATTATAAGCCTGTCAGAAATATATCATTGGAGATTTAAGGGATTGCTTGCTAGAGTCATTCTGAAATGACAGTTAATGTGCAGAGAGCTTTCCATCATACTCTCCCATCCAAAAAAAGTTCTTGTGTACAGTAGGATATGCTGTACATGCAAAAAAAAAAAAAAAAAATGAAACATACTTAACATGTGAAGATTGATCATAAGTTGATATTATTCACTTTTACTAATACATATATCAGTTTTGATGCTACAACATTTCCTGTCATTCCCTTCCTCTTGTGAGTGGTAAAGACAAGAATCATGCAGCAGTCTGGGAAAGCATCACACATATATGAGAGTACCAGGCTTGTGGACCTACCTTATGCTAGCTATAGCAAGGAAAATCCAACATGTGTTTCAGAAACATCCTGTAGTTGATTGTACTGCATTCCTGGTTATGCAGAAACACGAGCATGACCCATGAATGATGGGCCAGAGGCTCCTTTGATAGCAAGATTCAACAGCAGAAAATAAGCAAGCCAAATACTGGTTTTAGCTAAGCAGTAACATAACGGGTATTTATGTTGATCTATGTTTTAATGATGACTTTCTCTATGGCAATAGGTACCTAAAAGCCTCCTTTATTTAGATGATGGAGACTAAAAAAATAACTAAATAATACAACAAATTATACACTCAAGTTTTACCAAATAGAAAATCACTACCTAAAAATGTGGCCTGGTTTTCTGGCATTTTCCACATACCAAAAATCTTCATTTTAGAGTTAGGTTTCCGTAAGAAGAAAAGTGCTGTTGTTAATCTGTTTTAGAACACAATTCTGGCAGCTTCACAGTATGTTTTATATGAAGGGTATGAGGCATTAAATAAAAGTAGTATCATTTTTTTTCATGAGCTGACACTCTTTGGATGAAAAAAATTCAGCTGTAGGTGTGTGACTGTCTTGATCTATTGTTCCACCACAGCAAAGGGCAGTCAGCCATCAAGAAGCCAATGGATTAGAACAGGAATTAATTCCTTAATGCCAAACCAGATAAAAGTCTTAAACAGCAAGGTGCCTCACACCCTTTGTATGAAATCACAGTGCTCACAATTCATTCTAAGAACAATGAATAAGACCAACTTTTTGGATTAGAACATATATTCAGGGGGCTAAAGGATGCTCTTGGAATGAAAGGGCATCAGGACAAGGGAGGAGCTGCTCAGAAAAAGGCTTAAGGTTTGAGCTGAGTGGATCTGAAGCGTGTCTTCAAGAGAGACTAGGTTTTATCCAAACACCTGGTCTTCTGAGATATGTATTTATTCACTTTCCTGTCCAGAGAGGAGCTGTGCTTTTAATCTTGCTTTGTTGCCTGCACAGACAATTTCATTTAATTGGTGTTGTGTTTTCTCTTTGATAGCTGTGCTGCTTTGGGAGGTAGTCTTAGTTTTATGCACATAATTCTCAGYACCACCACCTTCAGAAGTTACTAGGTACACATAGCCTTTTTCTTTATTGCTCTTTTCAGAGTTTTCTTTCATTGTATATTGGAGTTATATGACAACTGCACCTTTCTTATCCCCCTTTTTGAGTTCACATTTTGTTCAAACAAAGTATTGATGAGGACTATTACATTTTTTTCTTTTGTGTACTGAATTTTGTCTGTGTGTGATAAAGCTTTGTGTGTTTTAATATGAAGTGAGTAAGTATACATATTTTCCATTGAAGTTAGCGAAAACCTCTGAGGTGATGAGGTCAACCTGCAGCTTGATCTCCCATGGAGCTACTGATAGTAAAAATGAGCATTTTAATTACTTCTAGTTTTCCTGCCCCTGCATGTTTCCCTATCAAATTAATTCGCATACAGAAGATAGCATTATCAGGTGTTAATTATTGGAAGAGTAGCACAGGGACAGTCAGGCAGACCTGAAAGGCCAAACAGTCATATGAATGCACAAAAGACTTTGAATGAGARATATATGTTTCTATTCTTGACTTAAAGGTCATGTTTGAGGCATGGTATGTGTTTAACATGCACATCTTAAAAAGTATGAAAAAACAAGCTTGCAATTTTAAGAAAACTGAGTTTTAAAAGCTTCATTGCAAGAGAATGTTGTTGAACTCTAAATATTTTTTCTATCAGATATCTCAAGGGAATACTTTGAGCTGTCTGATTTCTAAAACACAAATTATGAGAAAAAGCACCCAGTGCTCTTTTTTTATTCTCCCACTCTTTCCCTCCATGCATCCTACAGATCTTAAGCTTTAAACAGGCCATATGTTATTCAGTGTCAGTAAATATTTATCCTGTTTTCTCTTGATGTTTCTAAATGAATTTGTAATCCTAAAGTCCACACCTATAAATAATTAGGGAATCTAGGTTCATCTCTTCCAGTTTACTTCCATCTTTGAATAAAATTTACACATTATTGTACACTACCACATGATATTTATTAGAATTAAGCAAGATGATTAAACATATAGATCATCTCTCAAGCTTTAATCAGACACCTCCTCTTCAAAATGCATGTTTTTATGACTCAGCTTCAAGTCTAAGTGAACAACACACACAACACTGAGTTTCTGAAATTCTTTGTGCTCCTGCAGCTAATGGAAACTCAAGTATTATCTGCTATGCATAAAAATGTGAATAAATTGCCACATCTCAACCTCTTCTCAGTAGGTTTGCGTAATTACTTTCCCAATAAGTCACTATAAGGCACTTCTAAAGAAAGCTGTATTACATATTATTTATTGGCATAATAAGTACACATAAGGCTTTGCTGTAGAAGGAAAATGGAAGTCAAATACAATAAGCCTTTCCCCTCGATTTAAGGATAAAGCTTGTATAGCACAGTCTCTCTAATAATGGGGCAGAACAAGCAAGTGTAGTGTTTAATGATAATGGGTTTCTTTATGAAACAGATGGATTTTCATAAGTATTTTTGATGGAATAGCAGGCTGTTTTACATGGCAGGAAGYCTCAACCACAAAAAAGTCATAAGTGAAGCAGTTAAAGGCTTATAAAAGGTTTAATGCAAAGCTATGTGAAGTAAAAAGTAGTGTCATGGGTTCACCAATGATTAGAATGGGCTTTAAAAAAGCAAACAAAGGGGAGAGAAGAGGAATCAGGAGACTTTACATCATCCAACCATGTCTACATAGAGAGACAGGTCCTTTGCTGATCCTCAGTGGAATAATGACACAATGAGCTTGTTACAATCAAAACTTTACTTCAACATGGATCCTCTGCAGAGGGGGTCATTTCACAAGACTGATATCCAAGATTTTCTGCAGGTCAGGTCAATCAAAAAGAACAATACTTTTCATTAAGTAATATTTTTAAAAGGACAGCAAAAAATTAAACTGCTGTATGTGCTGGTTTGAATGTGAACTGACCAGAAAAAAATGAACCCTACTCAATTACCTTAAAAGAGGTTTCAGGTCAGAGTTTCAATTGAATAGAAAGATTACAATAAATGCAATGGTACACAAAAAACTGGCTTAAAAAAACCTGGCACCATGTTGGGCAGTGATAGTCACAGTCCTGTCAAGTGGTGGCTGCAGTCCTGTTGAAGTGATGGTCACAGTCTTGTCAAAAGCAGCAGTCCTGAGGAAGTTCTGATCCTTCACCAGATCTGTCAGGTGGTGTTGTCCCAAATCCCCAGATCCACAGATTTATAGCTCAGGTTCAGGTGGGAATACTCAGTACCTCCCCCAGGACAGGGAGTTTCACAATGGAACATGGAATACTGTGACTCATGGGATATTTGGAAGTCCTTGATGGTCAAGTCCTTGCATCTGCCTATTGTGTTGGTGTCATTGAGTCCATTWTGGCCCAAAAGCAGAGATGACCCCTCAGAATGGGTGTTACTGTGCTGATGCTTCCCTAGAGGGGGTTACCACAGCTGAGTCATAGGTGTGAAGAARAAGGAACACTGCCCTGCCTGGCAGGATTGCCTCTTTTTACTTACCTCATTTAACACCCAGCCTGTAGCCTGAGGTGTCTGGTGTGCACAGGGAGCTCCTGCAAATGATCCATCATTAACAGTTCATTAGAAATTAAATAGAGGGGTGTGGGATACACAGTGTGGTTACACTCACATACTCCTAAACTGGCATTGTAACCAGGACACTGTATTAGGCCTTAAGAATTTAAAAATAGCATGGGAAAACTTGAGGTCAGCTGCATTCTCYGAATTGTAGACAAAGATTCCCAAGATGACCTCTCGAGGCAGTGCCAGTAGACACTGCTGTGTCCTGAGATGCTAATGCCACCTGCCTCTCCTGTCTTTAACCTGTTGCTTTTATGTTGAAGAAAGACCTGATTACCCCAGAATAGGACTGACCAAATTCCAGACCTGGATATCACAGCAGGACTCTGTGTACTTTCCAGCAGGGTTTAAAACATTGTAAAACATGTTTAGTCAGGTTTCTCCTCTGAACRACACATGTATTAATATCAAGTTATGACAGAAGACTGAAAACACAGCCATGAAACACAAAAAGAAGCTTAGGCAGTTGCCTAACCTGTCCAAGGCCACSCTTCTGGCAATTTGTGATGCTCTACAGAGACCTTTCTGAAAGCCCAGCAGGACTCCAGAGGTGAGTCCAAGCTGAAATTCCCATCCACCTTAAATCAGGATGGGAGCCAGGGCCAGGAGCAAACCCAAAGAAAAACCTACATTTTCTACTGCTGATTTGCTTCATCTGTATTTGGATGACAAAGGAAGCCTCTACAGAGCTACTTGGTATGACTTGGTAGTGGGAGATATGTTTGTGATGGATCCTGCCATCAGTGGTGTCAGAAGACTTTGGGACAGCATTTGCACAAGAGATTGGAAAAATAATCAAATAAACGGCACTGATTAGCTCAYGATCTGATGCTGGATCCCTGTTTAAAATGCTGGTCCACCTTTCAAATGCTTCCCTTGTGTGCTGCATTTCATTTTGCTTAATAAATGAGAAGTGTTTCAAGATACTGCTCAAGAGCTTTTTCTCAGCAAGCTAAATGCATTTTGCTGGTGATTGAGRAAGCCTATTCCAGTCTCTGGCAGGAAATGACCAGGGCTGTTAGGTCAGACTGGGTAGAAAAGAATGACAGTCTCCTCATATTCAATCAGCCCCCAATTACAGTTTATCAGCAAGAGAGCAGATCAGAAATGAGTTTGGTTACAATTGGAACTCTCTGCATCCAGCCATATGAGACTTGGTGCTCCATATCTAATAAATAGCACTTGGTATTTAGTTCCCCTGGAACAGTTTATCTATCTGATCTGTCTGCTTCTTCTTATGATTCAAGGTTTCTTAAAATGAGAAACAAATATCAAAATATCCAGCCATTGAGAAGTATTTTGTTTGTTTAAAGTTTCAAACAAAAATTGAAGCTTTATTCTTTTACATTTATCCAAAAATTTACCAAATATTTATTTCTCTTGACAGGTCAATTTAGTCTGTGATTAATCTGTCATATTTTGAAAGCTGAATCATTCCAGACTTGGCTAAAACTATGAAACTTGACACAGTAAGATTTCTTTTTTTTCTTGAAAACACTTACTATGTAAGTGAAATCAGATACTGTGGTATATCTGTCTACTTWGTTGAATATTTCTCTAAGAATATTTTGCTTCCCTAAATAAACTAAATTTCTTTTCCCCCTTCCTGAAACAGTTTTAAAGCCTACAAGTTAAGAACAGGCTATGTTTTGGAATAAATGTCCTTATTCCTTTTGAAATAAAACTGGGAAAAGTAGCAAAATCTCTACTACTAAGGTGCAGGAAAGCTTTATTTTTTTCTGTTAATCACACACCAGTAAAAGCCTACCTTAGTAATCAAAAAGCCATATAATTCAGCTGCTAATGGAAAATTCCCAGCATTAGCAAAAGTTTTACTCCTTGCTTTGTGCTACAGTGATACAGAGGTGCACATAACTGACAGGAACACACCCCAAAGAGTCAAAGAAAGAATTTGATTTAGAAACTTCAGTAACAGAGGGGTTTTTCTCTTAATCTCATGGTTAAGGATTACCTACCTAAAAGTAGAGGCCAAAAGAAAGTGTATTTACTGAATTAACTAGTGTTTCAGACATGCTTCCTATGGATATACACATGCATGTGGTCTTTACTTAAATATGTGTATGCAAAAAGAAGAAAATGGGGCTAGTTTTGTATAAATCTATTCCATTGCCTTTTGTAAATAATACATTAAATGCATATATGCAAAATATCATTTTCTGTGTSCTGTTCTGCAAACCTATATTGTCTAAAATATAGCATTATTTTAAACTTTCCTTTCTGTTCTTCTTGCAAGTATCCAAGGGGGAAAARTTCTTTCAAGAAAGGGATTCATCTAGTGACTTAAAGTTTACTTCAGAATCTGGTCTCATCTGTGGGCAAGAGAAAAACTAAAAATAAAAGAGAAATAAAAAGAGAAAAACTAAAAATACCAACCTTCCCAACGTTAACCATTCTTTAGTTTTTTGACCATAATGGCTGCAATTTTTCTAGAAATGGAGAATGTCCAGAATAGAAATAAAAAGTCCCAGCTGACATGTCCACTGAGTCTTGTGGGCACAGCAATCAAGGTACTTGATGCCAAGGGTTACCTGTCAGTTTTCAGGCAGAAGGCAGGGTCTCAGGAAGGATGCTGGTGCATCTCTAAGTTCCCCAGTTCTCAGCATCTGATGGGCCAGGAGGAAATTTCAATATTCAGATCCTGCAGCAACAATCACAGCATTTATCAGTCCTGAGCACAGGTCTTCCTCTATCATGAACTGTCACAGCTCCACTGAAACTAATGAAAATGTGCCAAATTCCACCAGCTGAAGAATCTATTCTGGGTTTTGATGTAGGGAAAATGAGGAACTGAAAGTAGCAAGTTTCAGTTAAAGGATTGTGCCAAGTTTGTATCATATGTTTTTTCTGAAARAACTGTAGGTGTGCTTGCACAAATGGACCCTTTCTTAGAAATACTGAATTCATTTCTGGGTGCAGAATATGCTCACAAACCATTAATTGGAAYATCTCCTTTTCCATATATCTTACTCCTCCCTCAGGCTAAGAGGGAGACAACTGCTGTACTGTCCTTGACACAAGGGTTTCCTCACTCTTCATCTGGTCACAAAGAGTGGAACAGGCTCCTTCCAGCACTGTGAAGCTCACATGAGGCCCAAATGGATGTGGTTCAGGTGAAGTTTAGAAGGTGGAAGTCAGGGAGGGCTCTGAATTTTCTTTTTAAAATAAATCACTGCAATTTTGACACCACTCCCTTTGAATGCCATGAATATTTTTGTGCTGGGGACAGAAGCCCCCAGGCTGGATGGTAGAGAGATGAGAGAATCTGATGATTGTAATTTCCTCTTTGGTTTTTGTTGTGGTTTTGTTTGTTTATTTTATATTTTCCATATTTTCCACTATTATAGTAAATAATAAATAGGAGTTCATTCCTTCTGCAACACTCAATCAATGAGTGTTTAGAATTTTCCATGTAAATGCTGATGCTAACTGCTGACCTCCACCGGAAAAAGAAGAGAGTTTTATTCCCCTCAACTGTAGAGCTAATGCAGCTGGAGTTTTTCAAAAGTGCCATTAGCAGGGATTGGACACCTCAGTTTTTAAATCAAATCTTGGTCTGCATGTCAGAGAGAGAGATGCAAAGCTTCATTACTCAAAGCTGTGCAGTTGTCCTTTGATCTATCACTGGTAATTTAATACAGAGCTTTGCTGGCTGTGAATTTTTTTCTATTCCTGTTTCTGTTCTAAATGGCTTCTTGCTTCTGAGAGTTATATGTATTTTGGTGGAGCTCTCCCTGAAATACAGGGCTGTAGAGAGCAAATTCAATGACAGCAGAGAGCTGATTTGCTAACATAATGATTGCAGCTGCAGTTAAATGAAAGCTGCCGTAACAATGCAGCAGCAATACTTCAGTGATCACTTCTCAAAGAGAGAAAACACAAACATGACTAATTTTGAGCTGGATACTTTTCACTTCTGACTGAGGAAAAATCATGCACCAATATACAGAAGAGACTTTAAAACATCCCTCAGCAGTGGTGCTGGTGAGGAACTTCCACTGCTTACTGCATGGCAACTTGAAAAAGCAGGTCTCTGATATTCCCTTACCATGCCCTGTTTCAAAACACATTTATGTGTGGTGGGGAAGTCACACTCACCACAGATCCTCATGGCAATTGCACCCTTGACTTCTGGAAAGACAGATTGTATTTTTCGTCCTTCCTGACCCTTCACAGTCCATGAGAATTTTAGTTAGAGAAGGTCCTAGAAAGGTGCCAAATTGTGCCAGGCTCAGATGCATTTGTCCCAGTGCTTGACTCCTCAGGTCATGGACAGGCTGCAGGACAGTAGTGAAGACTGGGACCAATACCTTGGAGAGTGTGGATATCAGTGAGTATCCAACTCATTGCTGTACACTTGGGCTATCCCTTTCCTTTCCTGTTTCCCCTTCACCAGACTTCAAATCCTTCCTCTTGCTTCACACATTGGAAAAAAAAATCMGAAGTAAATAAGGGAAGAAGAGGCAGGCAAATACCAGCCTGGAAAGCAGTAGGGGAAAATTAATTATCCAAGCTAAAGGACTGCCATATGTGCAAGAACTGGTTTGAAATACAAAGAAATATGCAGATAGATCAGGAATACACATCTGGCTTCTGCTGGGTGAGTGTTGATTTAGAAAATAGACTTCACAGTTACAGTTACCARTGTTTGTTCAGCAGGTTCAGACAGGGCTGAAAGAAGCCCAGAACAGCTCAGACGCCAGGGAGTATTCTGGTTTTGAATAATCTAAACCCAAAATTGTTTCCCTTTAATTGTTCATAGAATAAACATTAAAAACAGCAGATACAGGCTGTTCATAAAGCAAAGTTTCCTCTAGAAAGTGTGGTCTGTTGTGACTGCTGTGGTGTGCAAGGAGCAGGATCTCTCCTGGGCAGGTGCACGGAGCTGACCGTGGCCCTTTGGACTCAGTGGGATGCCTCCAGCAAGACCAGGGAGTTCTGAAAACCTTCTCCTGTTACTGTTTTGTTGGTTTTTTTATTATTTTTGTTGAGGTTAGGATGGAAGATATGGGAGATGTAGATTAGATATGGGAGATGTAGATTTTGAGTTTGGATTTGGTTGTTTATAGTATTTTATTTATTTATAGTATTTATAGTCTTATGAGGAGTGAGCTGTAACTAGCAAGTTAAAGAAACCAGGTAAAATGTAGTGCTTTTGTTTGTTTTAAGGTTATTTAAGTGATAAAAAGGTTATTTTAATAGGTTATTTTTWAATAATGAGATTATACTTATTTATACTTTTGACTTAATAATGATTGCCTAAGGCTTGTAATGCAGAATTTTTTTACTTAATTACAGAAAACTACTTAAGAAGAAGAAGGAAGAAGAAGGTGAAGAAGAAGAAGGTGAAGAAGAAGGACTTAAACAACACTTAATTTTTTTTTATTTTGATTTATATACAATACTGTATACTAAAATTCTAAAGTTTAGGTTTCTAGAATTGTAACATTCGCCCAACCATCTTCCAAGGCACAGTAAGTGAGTTACTCTTCTCTAAGGTGGCTCTTTGTGTTGGCACAAAGCTGAGCACACTCAAAAGGGCTTTGCAATCACAGATGGCACAGAGATGGGTGGTGCCATCAGTGAGACGTGYCCACCTCTCTGGCCCAAAAATCATATCTTTGTAGAAAAATGTGGTCTTCCTCTTGCATAAAACCGAAACAAGGGTGAGACATTGCCATCTRCAAGACACAATAAGGCACAAGCAGAAACACATAGACCTTTTGAAGGAAATATTTTGGCTGTTTGAGAGAAATGCCACCCTGCTACRAACCCCTTTCAGTGTGCTGGGGTGAGAAAGCCACAGTGCACAGAGCTCCTGCTTCTTCTACATTTTGCCTTTTTATCCTTTCTTCAGTCACATGTGGAGTCACACTGTACAGCTTTAATTTCTTGTGTTTATGTCCACACCTTCTTTGAAGGCCCTGTGAAGCCAGTGCTTCATTCCCCTGCCTGTATTACCTCTGTGAATTCCTCTTTACTTCCTGCACCCATCCAGGTGCACAGCCTCCAAAGGCCTGGAGGTCTTTTGGTTTGRATATCCCACAAGCTATAATGATGGATATGGCATTTGTAACTAGAATAGCAAGATTTTCATTACCTTATTTTGCCTTGAAAATAGAAAGGATTTTTTTTACAGAGTTTTAATGTCATGTTCCAGACAAACCACTGAGTGCTAAACCACTGAGTACTTTGGTAAGACATTCCAGTAACGGTCTCCCATTGGCATTGAAAATGTCACTTCCTGCACTGTATTCATAGATTAAATTAAAAATATTGATTAGATACTATGAAAAATAAACCACCTACATCTTACTAAATCTAATTAAAAACATAATCAAAGTAGGCTTGAAGAATTCAATCTTACTAGACTGACAGAAATTTCACAGAATCCCAGAATGTGTAGGTTGGAAGAGACYTTCAAGATCATCAAGTCCAACCCAGCCCTAACACCTCAACTAAGTCATGGTATCAAGTGSCACATTCAGTTTTCTTTTAAACATATCCAGGGATGGTGACTCCACCAACTCCCTGGGCAGACTATTCCAGTATTTAAATACTCTTTCAGTGAAAAACTTCTTCCTAATATCCAACCTATATTTCCCTTGACGCAGCTTAAGACTGTGTTCTCTCGTTCTGTCAGTTGCTGCCTGGAGAAAGAGACCAACYCCCAGCTGTCTACAACCACCCTTCAGGAAGTTGTAAAGAGTGATAAGGTCACCTCTGAGTCTCCTTTTCTCCAGGCTAAACAACCCCAGCTCCCTCAGTTGTTCCTCACAGGGTTTGTGTTCCAGTCCCTTCACCAGCCTTGTTGCCTCCTCTGGACACGTTCAAGCAGCTCAACGTCCTTCCTAAACTGAGGGCCCAGAACTGGACACAGCACTCAAGGTGTGGCCTCACCAGTGCCCAGCACAGGGGAAGAATGACTTCCCTGCTCCTGCTGGCCACACCATTCCTGATCCAGGCCAGGATGCCATTGGCCCTCTTGGCCACCAGGGCACACTGCTGGCTCATGTTCAGTTGGCTGTTGACCAGAACCCCCAGGTCCCTTTCCTCCTGGGCGCTGTCCAGCCAAACTGTCCCCAGCCTATAACATTGCAGGGGGTTATTGTGGCCAAAGTGCAGGACTCAGCACTTGGACTCATTAAACCTCATTTTGTTAGACTCTGCCCATCGATCCAACCATTCCAGGTCTCTCTGCAGAGCCATCCTATCTTCCAAGCAGTCGACACACACTCCCAGCTTAGTGTCATCCGCAAATTTACTAATGAAAGATTCAATACCCTCATCCATGTCGTCAATGAAAATATTGAATAGAGCTGGTCCCAGCACAGACCCCTGAGGAACACCACTGGTGACTGTCCCTAGCTGGATACAGCACCATTCACCACCACTCTCTGGGCCCGGCCATGCAGCCAGTTCCTAACCCAGCAAATAGTGCTCCTGTCCAAGCCACGGGCTGCCAGCTTATCCAGGAGTGTGCTGTGGGGGACAGTGTCAAAAGCCTTGCTGAAGTCCAAATAGACAACATCCACAGCCCTTCCTGCATCCACCAAGCAGGTCACCTGGTCACAAAAGGAGACCAGGTTGGTCAAACATGACCTACCCCTCCTAAACCCGTGTTGGCTGGGCCTGAGACCCTGGCCATCCTGTAGGTGCTGCATGATGTCGCTCAGTATAAATTGTTCCATTATCTTGCCAGGTACCGAAGTCAGACTGACTGGTCTATAATTACTGGGATCCTCCTTCCCACCCTTTTTGTGAATGGGTATCACACTGGCCAGTTTCCAATCTTCTGGAACCTCACCAGTGAGCCAGGACTGATTGTAAATGATGGAGAGTGGCTTTGCAAGCTCATCTGCCAGYTCCTTCATCACCCTGGGATGAATCCCATCTGGGCCCATAGATTTATGAGTGTCCAAGCATCTCAGCTGTTCTCTGACTGCCTCCTCTTGGTTATTGGGGGGACCATTCTGTTCCCTGACACCACCTACCAGCCCGGGAGGACAGTTGTCCTGAAGGYGAGTTGTCTTCTCACTGAAGACTGAGGCAAAGAAGGCATTAAGTACTTCTGCCTTCTCCTCATCAGCAGTTACTAAGTTCCCTCTCTTATCCAAYAGCGAGCAAAGGTTGGCCTTACCTTTCCTTTTACCATTAATATATTTATAGACACATTTTTTATTGTTCTTTACAGAAATCGCCATTTTGAGTTCAAACTGAACTTTGGCCTCCCTCATTTTTTTCCTACATTCCCTAGCAGCCCCCTTAAATACATCCTAAGGGACCTGACCCTCCTTCCAAGAATGATACATCCTCTTTTTATTCCTGAGTTCATCCAAAACCTCCTTGCTTACCCAGGCTGGGCGTTTGCCTCGTTGGCTCCTCTTTCGGCACACAGGGACAGTCTGTTCTTGTGCCCTCAAAAACTCTTGGTTTGGAGTCCATTTCAAGAGATGGGTCATTTAAAATGGAGAACCTATTAGGAGCTGAGGGAAGAAAATACAGCATATAGGAAGAAAATACTTTCCTCCTATACTGTGTGACTAAGATGATGAGGAAGCATATTTTCCAGTCCAAAATCTTGGAAGATGGATTGACTGGAAGTACTTAGYTGACATATGTAATTTTCCTTGTAGAATAAGTTGATTAATTTAAAAAGCAAAATATTTTGATTACTTCATAGATATCAAACTGCACATAAATTGTATGAAGTAATAATGTTTAGGAGGGTTATTTTACAAAAATGTTTTTTCTTATTTAAATAAAAAATGAAATATATATTTGAAAGGTTGAAAATTATTATAGCAATTTTTAGCATTTATACTTCTTTATTCTTCAGTCATGGTTTAAAATGAATTGAATTGAATTACCTTGAATGTCCCATCCATTTGCTCTCAACTGGCTCATKACTGAGCCTAGGCTTTGGAAATGTATGCACTCATCAAAAGTGAACCACTTATGGCAGACAGAACTTTCCAAATGTCCCTTCCTCTTCCACTGCTTTTCTTCTGGAAAGATCTCACTTAGTGAAATAATTTCTGAGGAGATCTSTTGATACTTTTTTCTTTTTGAACATAATTCTATCTAAAAAGTATTGCTCTTGTTCCCCCTCCAATTAATTTTAAATCCTTTCCTTCATGGATCCCTACCCAATATTCCAGAGGCACCAGAGCTCCATGTCCTCTCTGAATTTTCTAAGTGATTCTTYATTTTTGTCAAAAAATAAACGTTTTTGGTATCCTATTTCTGCAACAGAATATAGATTGCTAAGAAATTGATTTTAAAAAGGAAAAATCAGGTCATGTATCATTATTCTGCTTGACTTTTTAAGTCTTATCTCAAAAGCTACTGTAYTATGCTCTTAGTCCTCTAGGAATCACTGATTATTAACCATAAATTGTCCTCATATTTATAAGCTTTGCACTAAACATAAAGTGCCTCTTTTTTTTCCTTTTGGCATAATCTTTCCCTCCTTAATTTCAGCCTTTCAAAACAAAACCAAAATAATCTAAGTATTCACATCTATTATTTGATTAATTATCCATCTATTGCTAAGATTATTTCTAAATGACTAAAGCACCCATAGGTATTTAAGACATATATAATTGGAGGTGTTAGTTATGGCCATTTAATAATATACATGTCCTACTCTTTATAGATAAACAAATGAAAGCCACTGGCCTAAATTAAGATTTTCTTCTATCTAGTCCCACTCCTGCAGGTACAATTATGCGTTATGGCTGGCTTGCCAAAACCTAGCACAGAACATGCTGCCATAGCATTGTAACTGTTTACCCAGCAAGAATTTTCAATTCCTTTTTGTATTATCTATAATTTTTATAGATTCACTGAGAGGAGGGGGAGGAAGCTAACCTTAGATTCYGGAAAGAAAAATATTTAGCAGTCTCTTAGATCCCTATATCCAAAATATAGCTAAAATTTACTGTGYGGTTCAAAATCTCTCTTTCTACTAAAACTGATGAAGTCCAGGTTGCTGGTTAAAGTGAGAAGGCAAGTGTATGACGTCATCTTGAGGGGCAATGGGCAAAAACTGTAGCACAGAAAGTTCCACCTGAGCGTGAGGAACTTGTTTACTGTGCAAGTGACCACACACAGGCAAAGATTTCCATTGAGATATTGTGGAATCTCCSTCACTGGAAATATTCAGGAACTGCCTGGACACAATCCTGTGCTCCCTGCTTGAGCAGGGAGGTTGGACCAGAYGACCCACTGTGGTCCCTTCCAACCTGACCCACTCTGTGATTCTGTGAATAGAGTACACAGTAAAATACATTCATGTTGGGCTGTGCAAAGGATGCCCAGCTGGAGCCCAAAGGTGTGCCTGTATTTCTCAGGTGTTATGTCAGACAGTTCCTGTTAAATGCTTTGCAAAACTTCTCCTTAACTTGGTCTGTTGGCCTGCATCCAAGAAGCAGACTTCTTATGGATTTGGGCAAGAGAAAAAGGAGAAGCAAAGGGGTAAGAGCATGAGGCTAATTCTTCCATAGAAAATATTGAAGGAGACAAGCAGTAAGTGGATRTAAACAAAAAATATTTGAGACAGGAGATTTTTAAATTAATTATTTATCTTTTTTTAAATGTCAGATATGCAGATAGCAGACCTTTGCTTTACTTTCATAAACCATGTTTTCAGTATATACTCAGAGAAATTATGGTACAAARCTTCAAGTGGAAAATTTCTTCAGTTTCTGGGCCACAAAGCCTGGGGAAAAGTTCCTAGTTCTCCCACTGAACTCATGTATGATTTGCTGATTTTTTTGTACTGTATGAGGTACCTGAACATACAAATGCTAGCAGGACTAAACAACAGATGTGGATGTAAATGGCCATTTATAGTGCTGTTTTGGCTCAAGCAGGTTAATGTGGCTTACAGCAATGACCTGAGCATTTCTAATCAGCTACAGGGAAGTCTAACTCATCTGGACAACATCTGCTCATTTTTGTTTCTATTCCAAAACAAAATTGTATGAGAATGAACCACCCCAACCCAAGACAAGACAAATGTTTATCTCTAAATCTGTTTGCAACATTTCTAATATTGTCTTCTCGTGTTTGTTGACTTACAGCAATGCATATTAATGTAACAGTTGAAAGCCAAGTAAAATCCCTGATCTTCCCAAGGCCACCTGCCTTTCTGAAAAAAAGTCCATCCTCTGACCCAARCAGCTGCACAAGGGATCACCAGTTGCTGGGGGGCAGCCAGCAGATGCCTGGGGTCAAAAACAAAAAGCCCATGCACTGCTGTCTTTGCACAAAGTTCTTCTGAAATGGAAAGAGGCAAAAAAGAAGGTGAAAAAAAGGTCATTTTTCTTCAGCAATTCTTTTAACAATCATGAATCACCTTGGCCATMAATTTTACAGCAGCTGCAGTGTATGAAACTAATTTGTTTGTTCATGTCACCACCACGTATCTGCACTGTGAGAATTACATACATTGTACTGCTTAAGTTATGTCAGATTTTTTCCTGACAATAGCCAGCTCTACTTTTATCATGCAAAGTGAGTAAGCTTCCACACTGTACATAACGTGGCATCATTAAACAAGGCTTATTGTCTTCAAGCCAACAATAAYCTCCTGTGACATCAGAGACTATAACTATGTTGCTAGATGAGTTTATTCTCCTATATTAAATGCTACTGGTTTTCCCATTTGTTCCACACTTTCTTTCACATAAGAGGAATTGCTTCATTTTGCCAGCTAATGCTTATGGCAGAAAGCAGTTAAGTTCATTCAGGAGAAACAAGTCAAAATACCTCTGTATTCTGTATTCAGAAATCAACAGAGATTAGATCCCATTACATTTTAATGATTARTCCTGATGGCCATGCATTTCTGAAAGCCAAAGGAATACATCCATAAGAGCACCAAAAGAAAAAGAAAACCCAAACAAAGCACTAAAAGTCTTAAAAAAAAACCAAACCATCCCACACACCAAAAAAAACCCCAAAACACAAAAAGAAAAAAAAATACCCACACACCAACCAAAAAACCACAACCAGAAAAAAAAACCCTTACAATTTATCAATCAATCTAGTGAATCACAATTTATCAGTCAATCTAGTGAATCACTAGTCAGCCATATATTATTAAATGCTACAACTGTAGAACGTTATGGAAACACACAAACCTCCCTGTGAATAGGATAGGAATAAAACTGGATAAGATGAAAAGCAACAAAAATTGAAAGTAAGSCAGCTTATATTTGGTTGAAAATTAACAATATTGTTAATGTGACCAGTGGAAAAACAATATGTGGATTTTTTTTTTCCAAGTAGTAAGAGCATCTCAGGAGATTTTTAAGTCTTAGGTAGCCCTTTGATTGATAAAAGCTGTGGAGTTCCAGTAGATATCACAGACTCAAGGTGAGCAGTACAGACACACAGACAAAGAGTAACTCTGACTGGGTATGCTCAGGTCCTCACTCTGTTCGATTCTTACTGCACCTGCCAACCTGCCCCAGAGGCTCAGTGTTGGGGTGAGAAGCATGCATTAAATGGCAGATTGCTAAATATAGAGCTGCTGAATTTACTTGTTCTCTGCCTGCTCTCTTGGGTCTGCCCTCATTATGGCACAGTTTATTTTGGCTGGCTGGAAAGGCTGGTGAAAGCCTTCAGCAACACCAGCAGAAAGGGATGGAGTGGTTGGGCACACACAAAGTGTACTTGAACTCTATCAAGGAAAAAAAATAAGAGTAGGAGAAAGTTTTACTGCCTTTTCTCATTTACTTTTCTTTTTATATTGCTAAAAGAATCTTCTTAGTAAGAATGTTCAGGGAAAATTTGTACCATCCRCAATGACCAAACTGCTGCTGCCAGTTAAAGGTATTGTTAAAGAGAATCTCTTCTGATGCTGAAGCAGAGTCTGTGCTAAGTGACACTGGCAATCAATCAGCAGCACCCACAGGTGAAGAAAGGAAGATGGACAATGTCACTGTTTGTCACTGTTTGTTACTGTTTGTTAGCAGCCACATACCAAACATGTAGAAGAAACTACCCAATGTGACATTTCCAAAGCCAATGGCAGTGCTCCAACAGCAGGGAGAGGTGGGTGTTAAGTCAGAATAAAGTACACTCATTAAGAGCTTGTGAACAGAACAAAAAGAACTGAAAAATTCTTAGAAATTTGTTCACACTAGCATTTCAGCTTTGCTTCTCAATAATACATGTATCTCCACTTCAAGTGCTGTATGAAAGTGCATAAGGAAAGCAAATACAGCAAAAGTCCATTTTCCATACCTTCCCACTCTAGAAACAACCTATTCACTCCAAATCTGCCAGTAGTAAAGTGTGAAGAGATCTGGGCTCTAACCAGCTTGCAATGTAACAGCTCATTTTAACTGAGCTCTCTTAGGTTTGTGTGGGARGGCACCTTTGGTACACCACTATCTAGCCCAGATTTGACAAAGCATTCCTGGAGGAAGTACTGTTGGGCCATATACCAGCTGCATAGGATAATGTTTGCAAAAAACTCCTAGTTGCATGGCACTGCAAATCACATGCAAAGCAGTTTGAACAAACTGTAAACAGCCTCACCAAAACTTAAAAGAGAGAGMCATGGAGGTTTAAATTAATGTTAAAACTTTGAATTATGCAGCTGAAAGACATCAGAGTAAATCTGGACAGAGCAATGTCAATGAGCTATTTGCATRTGGTGCCAGGAAAACAAATGATAAAACACAGCCTAAAGAGCTCTGTATTCAGCTGCCATTCCAGGTGGGAAAATATTCCCCTTGGTTCTTTCTCTTTCAGATACCTCCCTTAGAATCACCCCCTGAGTTGTACAACTTACAGATACAGCCATTTTGCACTGAAATGTAACACTGCAAAGCGGAGAGCACAGCACGCCCTTCAGAGTCTGCATCTGCTGGCACACAGGTAGCCTGGCCAAATTTATATTAACCCCATCTGAGTTAATGTGGTCTGACTGCTTGTCTGCCAAGTCTTGCAGTCATAAGCCTTAATTCTTCAAGTTTTACATGACACCAAGCTGAGTGATGTTGTTGACAAGCCTGAGGAATAGGATGCCATCCAGAGTGATGGAGGCTGTCCTGAGCCATTAAGAAGTAAGAATATATGAACATCAGGAGGTTGAACAAGGCCAAGTGCAAGATGCTGGAGTTGGGTTGGAGCAAGCCCCAGTATCACTGTAGGCTGGGAGGTGGAGGGATTGAGACCAGCCCTGCCAAAAAGGACTTGGGGGAACTGGTTGTTTAAAAACTACACATGACCTGGTGACAGTCACTCACCACCCAGAAAGCCAAACATGTCCTGGGCTGCATCCAAAGCTGCGTGGCCAGCAAGGTGAGGGAGGGGATTCTGCCCCTCTGCTCTATGCTGGTGAAACCCCAGCTGGAGCACTGCATCCAGCTCTGGAGTTCTTAGCACAGGAAACATTTGGACCTGTTATAATGGGTCTGGAGGAAAACCACAAAGATGATCAGAGGGACAGAGCACCTCTCCTATGAAGAMAAATGGAGTGAGGGTTGTTCAGCCTGGTGAAGAGAAGGCTCTTTGTGTGGAGTTTTCAGAACTTGATGGGGCTTATAAGAAAGATGGGGACTGTTTAATAGGGTCTTTTGCAATAGGACAAGGGAWAATGATTTTAAAACAAAAGTGATCAGATTCAGATTAGATAAAAGGAAGAAATACAAYGGGGGTGGTGAAACCAGTCTTGTTTATTATCTTCAAAGAGGAGTCCACCACATATTAAGCAAATTAGCAGATGACACCAAGTTGGGTGTAAGTGTTGACCAGCTGGAGGGTAGGAGGGCTCTGCAAAGGGACCTGGACAGGGTGGATAGGTGGGCAGGGTCCAACAATGTGAGGTTTAACAAGACCAAGTGCCAGGTCCTGCACTTTGGCCACAGCAATTCCCTGCAGTGCTGCAGGCTGGGGACAGAGCGGCTGGACAGTGACCAGGCAGAAAGGGACCTGGGGGTGCTGGTGACAGGGACTGAACATGAGCCAGGGTGTGCCCA
>QVAJ01000041.1:2726804-2761212 GCA_003546035.1 Mixornis gularis | reverse complement strand
AAAGAAAAGGAAAGAAAGAAAGAATCGCTACTTCGCAGGCTGCTTTAACTCCCTGTGCCGTTGCGTGCGCGGTGTACCCAGGGACAGTCGCACGGCGCCAAGCCTTTCCTTGCTGGGAAACACTCGGTCAAAGGCATTTAAAAAAAATAATCCCCATGAATCTCCATATATAATGAGGCGTGCGGTTGGGGTTTTTAGTCCCATAATTTCCCTGTGTAGTAACAAAGGGAACCCCGGTCAGCTGGCAGGTCCTAGCAYACCAGGAGAGCTGTCAGGCACACGTAACCCAAACGGGGACGTTGCTGCAAGTACTTYGCAAGATTACCAAACACGGGTGGTTTTCCCTCAAGAACATACACTTGAGGGTTTCACAAACAGGGAAGCAACGCGCCCAAAACTCCTTCCTCCGCTCGAGGAGTCGCCTTCAGCCTCCGTACTAACACCGCCAGACCGAGGTCGGACTCAGCCCACTGCCGTCGCCTCGTAAATCCAAGAATAATCCCCGACACGGCGGTTTCCTGCATAGGGTGGTTTTGTTTTATACCGATGCTACTCGGGCAGACACTGTGGTTTACAGCCACCACAAGCAACGAYCTGCAAACCCTAAGTCTACCCAGAA
The DNA here is from genome assembly GCA_003546035.1 of Mixornis gularis. Lineage (NCBI taxonomy): Eukaryota > Metazoa > Chordata > Aves > Passeriformes > Timaliidae > Mixornis > Mixornis gularis. The sequence continues at coordinate 2,760,593 of QVAJ01000041.1, read as the reverse complement.
TGATGGAGGGTGGGAGGGAGGCGGGAGCGCCGGCGCCCGGTAGCGGAGGCCGGGAGAGACGAGGACGGCGGCGGAACCCTCCCGGGCCGGGCGTGCCCCGTCGTTCCCAGCGGAGCCCTGCCGTGACCCGCAAGGCTTTCCCGGCGGGCGTAAAGCGAGTGACTCGGGCGCGCTGCGCGGAGCGGGGACGCCGGAGTCCCCCGCCCTTCGGACGGCGCTGTGCGGGGACTGGGCGGGGGCACACTGCGGCCGGGGGCAGGCGGGTGGAGGAAGTAACAGGACCCCATTCGCCCCGTCCCRGAGTGGTGGGCTTCACTGCCGGCAAAATTTGCACTTGATAATTTTCTTAAAAGCACTTTGGAAGTCTTTGTTGAAATAGGCATAGATAATGGGGTTGAGAAGGGAGTTGGAGTAGCCCAGCCAGTTGATGACTGCCCCCAGCCACTCGGGCATGTAGCACTTACTGTCACAAAAGGGCAGGACCAGGGCCACGATGAAGAACGGCAGCCAGCAGAGGATAAAGGTGCCCATTATGATGCCCAGGGTCTTGACAGTCTTCCTCTCCCGGGACAGAGCCATTCTCCGTTTGGCTTCCGTGTTCTTCTCGTTGCGCCTCTCGAAGGAGGGCGGCGGTGGGGAGCCGCACGCCTCGCTCGGCAGCGGCAGGTGAGTCTTGGAGGAACTGTTGCAGTGCTGGACCTCGATGATCTCCAGGGCGGTCCCGTCCTGGCCCTGCCGCACCGCGCCGTTGACACAAGCGCCGGGCTTGGGCTCTACAGTCCGCCGCCAGCTCTTGCCGGGCTCCCCGTTGCCTTTCTTCAGGGTGGCCGGAGAGAGAGTGAGGCAGGTGTCGGCGATTTTTTTCTTCTCTGCTTTCTTCACTGTTTTGCGGATCCTAAAGCGTGCCGCCTTGAAGATGCGACCGTAGAGCACCAGCATGAGAAGAAGCGGAATGTAGAAGGCGCCGAAGGTGGAGTAGATGGTGTACCCGTGGTCCTTGCTGATGGTGCAGGCGTCGGGGTTCGAGCGGTCCTCCGGCGTCCTCCAGCCCAGCATGGGCGGGATGGATATCAAGAAGCCGATAAGCCAGGTCAGGCTGATGAGCACGGCCGCCCGCCGGGGAGTTCGCTTGTTGACATAGTCAATGGGGTCCGTGATGGCCCAGTACCTGTCCAAGGCGATGGCGCACAGGTGCAGGATGGAAGAGGTGCAGCAAAGCACGTCCAGCGAGATGAAGATGTCGCAGGTTACCTGCCCCAGCGTCCACTTGTTCAGCACCTGGTAGAGGGCCGCCATGGGCAGCACCAGCACGGACACCATGAGGTCGGTGACGGCCAGCGAGCCGATCAAATAGTTGGCCACGGTTTGCAGGGAGCGCTCCAGGGCGATGGCCGCGATCACGCAGGCGTTGCCGCTCACGGCGCACAGGATAAGCGTGCCCAGGAGCAGGGAGGTGAGGACCTGGTAGCCCAGGTTCACCTCGGCGAGGCCGGGGCCGCTTGTCCCCTCGGGGGAGCGCGCTGGGGAGGTAGTGTTGTTGGCCACATCCATGCCGGGCGGGGGGTGGGGGGGGGTCGCTTCAGGAGACAGACATGGGAAGAGATGCCGGTCACTTGTGCGCTCCCCTGGCAGGAGGCATAGGCGCCCCGTGCGGTTTGGCCACGMCGGGCACCCCCCGCTCCACCACCCCTCCCTCCCCTATATAGCGCGGCGGGAGGCGGCCGGAGCTCGGAGGACGGCGGCTGGCGGAGCCGCCCCGCGCCCGCCCATCCCCGCCGCCTCTGCCCAGCGCGCAGCCCTGCGCGGTGGGGGCGGCCCTCCTGCCGCCGCTCGCCGAGATTCTGCCCCTCACTCCGCCGCTCTCCCGCGCCGTTCCCCCCTGCTCTGCCTCTCCCAGGCTTTCTCCCTCCCCTCCCTCCTTACTCTCGCTCCTCCCCCTCCCCTTCCACCTCCTCCCCCCTTTTCCGCGTAGGTCTCGCTGGGTCGCCATGGTCGGGTGGGGGCAGATGCCATTCCCCTTCGCCCCCTCCCGTTTGGATAAATTCTCCACTCCCCCTCCTACCCCCCGCCCATTACAAATCGCTCCGCGCCCGGCAGCGCTGGTTCTGGGCTACCCCTCAGGACCAGTGCCGGGGCGGAGGGGAGCGGAGGAGAGGGCAGGAATTCTGTGAGCAGGCATTCTGTGAGCGGACATTCTATGACCAGGCACTGCCGCTGCGGCACACCGGGGCTGCCCGGGGCCGGGGAGCCGAGCGGGCGGCGCTGGAGGTGCCGATCGCCACCTGCAGGCAGCGCCGGCCGCCCGAGGGCGCGGGGCTCGGCCGGGAACCGCCGCGACGGGACGGGACGGGACGGGTCCGGCCGTGCGGCTCGACCCTTCTCCGTCCCGGCCACTGCCCGCCGGGGGTGCCCGGGGAGCGGCACTGGCCGTGCGGGGACAGGGGAGCGGGAGCGCAGGAAGCAGCGCTCGTCTGCGTCGCGGGAAGAACCCCTGTATACCCGACAGGACTCCCGCTCAACCGCTGATTATTAGTGCTGTATGGAGYGATGGAAGCCCAGCTGGTGATTATCCATGCCTTCGGCCTGCCGCCGGGGACTCCGCGCCGGTGCGCGACTGCCCGCCCGGTTGGTTCCCCGTAGAACGGCAGCATTGATCCCCGGCCCTCCCGACGGGCGAACTACGGTACAGCACACTAGATGAGTGACTGTCTTCTCGMGACAATGACAACAGCGACAGCAACAAAAAGAAGCGGTAAAAATGACTGAAAAAATCCCAAAACAAAAGAACGTTGTAGGTTGTAGTTCGGTCCGGTAGGAGGGGAAAGGCTGTCCGAAAGTGAAATATATTCTGAGAAACATATGTCTGAGAACAATCTTAAATAAGAGTGTCAGATTGGCACATCATAAGCAAATCAGTTATTATCCAGTAAATAGAACTAACAATCACAAACCTGGGAAGAATCTGTCATTAACAACAACAACAAAAAAAACACCCCAAAAACAAACAAACAAAAAAGACACACACAACTCTATAATAGGTTTTCTACTGTCTTGCAGATCAGTATTTTTAGTCATGTGAGATCTTCCATTCTGCTCTGTAACTCTGCCATGCAAGCTTAGTAAATGTGAAAAAACCCAAACAAGTAATTGCTTAACAGGAAGATTTTCTGATTCTAACTTAATCAAACTTGAGATGAGGTTCACAGAGTTTTGCASACCCTTTCCTTCACCTTCACTTAGCCAGCACTTCAAGTTGAATTTACAGCTTCAAAACATTTGGACAGATTCCGGCCAGTTCCTTTTTACGAGGGGTCGAGACTGCATTTCTGTAAATGATCAAAGCACGAAGATTAGCTGGATTAGTAGATCAGAGCTGCAGCCTTTTGTGCCCGTTGTCTCAACCAATCGCACTAACATTTACAASATCTGTGTCCTACTGAATGAAGACAATGCTGTTGAGACACAGACTAAATGTAATCGATATATAAGTATGCATTACGGGTACTATCAACACCTATTTTCTTTTTAATGTTTCCTTAAATGCATGCCATGGTTGGCTTCTAAGCAACTACCTCTTTAAAGAGTGTTTTCCTTCTGCGAAATCGAAGTTTGTGCTTCTTGCTGTTTAGCATCAGCCTGATTAAAAATAAATAAATAAATAAATAAAATTTWAAAAAGAAATGCTAGTCTGAGAGGCAGGGAAATTTCGCCCAGCTTTCTTGCATGCTGGTGGACAAGTCATTAGCCTAATTAGATTATCTTGAAATTAGCTTTTCAAAGCCACAGGGGATGCGGGCTCTTGGGGAAACCGTTTCCAGAGATGCGCTGACACGGCCAAGTGAAGTCAATCCTAGACACTTTTTGGAGAGAAAACCGATGAGAAAACGTTGACAGGGTCCTTTTTCAACTGAAATATTTTAAATCGGCTTTAATTTTTTAATCTTTTTGCAGGGTTTGAAAGTAATTTCTCTCCCAATTAAATTGAGAAGCAATTTAGGCAACCGTGGGTGAAGGGGAGGGAGTAGGAGATGGAAGATGTAGACAAAGTGAAAATTCACTCTTTTGATGTGAGACTTTCTTTAATCCTACTAAATATTTAAACACCAAAATTCCACTTAAACTTTTAAGCCATTAAATGATGTCCTAATGTCTTTAGATAACCTAGGTAAAGCCCCTAGGGAGACTCTGAAGAAAAACCGTGTCCTCATACAATCCAACCTGACTTGAGAGTAAATGAAAACTTAACACACACAGCCTTAAAAAGTCAAATTAAAACATTAATATTATTCAGTTAAAATACAGCTGCAGCAAAAAAAGGGGGTCCTCTGTAAGTACAAAAAGAAAAAGCATTAACAATGGTGTCAGAACATTATTTTCTGAGCAATTTCATTCTACACTTTTCAAAAATTRGAGAGGTTACATATTCTTGATGCTCTCAGATTATGATTTCATTATCTATTTGTCAAAGTAAAACTGAAATTCCACGAGTTGTTCACAGCATTTTGTTCCTGTGGTTGCATATTACGCCTTGGGTTTTTTTAACTTTTCATCATGACAAAGTASAGTATTTGTGATATTCAAGAAATTATATTCCAGTAATGCTTTCAAAATGAAAGGGTTAAGGAACTAGGGAGAGAAGGAAATTAATTATTTCAGGCTGCTGAAACTGATAGAGTGTGTACAGGTTTCTGTGAGAGAAGCTCCAAACAGGTGAAAGGAAACRTGACAGGAGGCAACCTACTAGATAGTGCCTTCTTGAATTTTCTATTTAGGTATCTTGGAAGTGTAGTCAAAAGGAATTCTTACTATCCCACACAGTTCAAAGCCTTCTGAGAAACAGCTGTAACTTTAAAATCCAGAAAAGCAAAGAACTTAATGTATGAAGTGGCTATGTCATTGAAACACATCCTCTTCACACAAGGACACGCATTTCACTGTAAGATCCACTTCAGGATATTTGTTYCCACATTTCATAAAGCACCAAATATTTCACAGTAGTTTAAAATATTTAAGGTTGCTCCTGTAAAAAATTGAAAGGTGTTAAAAGGTGACCAAAAATCTTAAGGCCAAAGCTAGTGTCGTAGCTGCATAGCTCTCAGCCAAACTATTCTGGATCAAAATGAGTCCAGACTTGGTAAACCGTTTAGTCCTGACTTCATGGACAAGATGAATCACTAGGAAACTCAGTGACTTTTGGTACCAGTAGCAAAACTGTTCCTGTCCTATCTCTGGGTATGGCAAGTTTGAGGAATCCTGGATAGTCAAACTCATACTTCTGAACAGGGAAAAAAATGAATGAATCCAACAATTAGTCTAATCAGAATAAATACACTACAAAGCCAGTACAGTAACACAACAAAGAAGCATAAATTTTCAACTTCTGGATCGCCTTTGTGCCATTTTAATTTTTTCCCCTCTTTTAGAGCAAGGAAGTGGGCTGGGYAATTGTCCATGCACCCCTATCCAGCCAGCCAAGAGCTGGCAACCTGTGGCCCACTGGGAGCTGTGCAGCAGTGAGACATTCCTGTGGTCCTGCAAGAATCATCTGGGGTCTAACAGAGCCTGYTGCATGAGCCCATCACTCAGCTTCAGTGCTGAGTTAGGTGCTGCAAAGTACCGAGATATCTCTCAAGCTGCTCYTTAACACTCCCAGTTCTGCAAACAKAGAACAATGGCATCCAAAATGATGGAAAGATATTAGCTCCATGCCAGACATGTCTGAGCAGCAGCACTGCTTCATGTCTTTGAGATGTCTCCAGGATGGTACAGCTGGGTTCACATGCTGTGATTTCAGCTTCTGGTGGCTCTGTACCAAAGCCAGTCAGATTTCTGTTCCCTCTTTATTACATTCTTAGAACCAGATCAGTAATCTGGGCCTGTCAACCAAGAGGAATAATCTGTAAGAAGCAGGAACAACTACTGTCTCAAAATGCTGAAATACCTGTCTATTTTTTTTCCCCATGGTATTGAACATATTTTCCATTGTTTTAGATATCCCACTTGACACTGGCATATGGGAAATTGACACTGGGAGTGGGTTGATGGCAAGTTCCTGTGTCCTGTTATCATTCCATTCAGCTGCTTTACAGCAACTGTTACACTCATCATCTTTATTAAAGACAGAAACTAATTATTTATAACATACACACGTATTTATTTGGTACTTTTGCCTTCCTCTGCCAAGAGCTTATAGTAGTAACTAAAATTACAGCATAACTCAGCAGGGGTCACAAAAGGGGATAATCCATTTTACCTCACACTGTTAGAAATAATAGAAGAGTAGGTAAACATTTAATCTAAAATAAGTGTTATGTATATTCAAGCAATATCTCAGAAGTGAAACCATTGCTAGAGACGCCTGCTATGTCTAAATCATGGGACAGCTTTTGTGCAAGTCCAGAAGCATAAGATMAATTTTAAAAGATATTTGCTTTCATATTCTCCCTTTGTGAAGTCAAGAGACTTTCATTTTGTTTGAACATAAGTTTTCGTAAGTTTGTGGAAACTTCTCAGGATTTTGACATCCTGTGAAAACTTGAATTTAGGCTACATTTTCTGTGTTGCCCCTTCTGTAACACAGTGCAGCTGTGATGAAGGAAGAGCTGTGAGAATGTCTTTTAACCATTTGTGCACATTCTTGCTGCTAAAGCTTCTAAGCATGAATTTGACTCCAGAGAAACTCKGGGAGAATCTACTTAGTCATCTCTAACCGTGCTGTGGGAGAACAAAGCAATGTTCCAGCTCTGCTGAGGGTTTTATCAGCACATCCGTGTCAGAGACAGGGGGCAGCAATACACAGATCTGGTGCATTAGGAGCTGRTTAAGAATCACCTATGTGGTGCAATGCAGTCCCAAGAATCCAGAATATTRCCAGAATKKTTTTTTTTTWAAAAAAMTGTGTTCTGATATTTGCGATTTAATTAAAAATAGTCACTCTCAATTCATGTTTTCTCAACATTTGCAAAAATAATCATCTTAATAACATCCAACATACAATTCTAAACTTGCTGACTAGCACTGAGGAACTTCATAGTTGAATCAGGCTTTTTCTTATAGCTAATTAAGATGTTTCATCTATTTACTTATTCACATTCATCTTACAGCAAAATACATGACTAGCTTAAACTATTTGCAGAAAATACATACCCRCTTACAGAAGGATTCTAGATCTTAGGCAATTTTCACAGGTTTTATACAATATTTGCATAACTGTTTAAACAAGGAGTGCCAATATATTCCAAGCTTTGCAATAATTTCTAGTTCTTCTCTCATTAGTGACTTTATTTATGGATATATTTTAGCAGACGCACTCAAGTTTTTTGATTTGTTATTCCTACCCTCTAAAAAAAACAAACAAACACCCTATCTTCTAAGTGAGAAGGAATTTAATATAATTCACATTAAAAGATTCTCCAATAAATTTTAGTTTAAGGAGATTTATGCTCTAAAGAATTTTACTGCAAAGAAAATTTCTGCCATTTCATTATATGTATAGTATTTTGCTTCAGAGGAGACAAAGAAACAAATTATTCAATAAGAACAATACATTATGAAAAAACATCTCTAGTTAGACCTCTACAGGCCTCATCTTTAACTACCAAGCCAATCTAAGTGAGTTTATCAGTATTTTCCAAAACAAAGTTAAAGTATGAATCTTACAGGTATAACAATTGATGACTCCTTCTGCTCTTATCATGCCAGAACTTCAATACTACATTAGATTAAAAGTAAATTACATGGAATCATTGTCTCCTTGTCAACAAAGACAGAAGCTAGAGTTTCAAAATTATTGCTTATAAAGGATATAAACTCTCCAATTTTATGCACACTGGCTGGAGCTCAACAGTAGTGCCTGCATTTCAGTAATATATTAATCCATGTCAATTTTTAAAAAAATACGTTATTATTATTTCATTTAAATTTTCTTGTTGAAATTAGTGTAATATTATTATTTTAAAAATACAGCTTGGAAAAAGCAGAGCTGATGTACAGACAATAATTGTCTTTGCAAACTAACTTTGTCTTTCAAATGAAAAACAATTTGTTTTATCTACACAGAGATGAGTCACATGGAGTTAGAAAGGCCCACACAGACTCTGCTTTCAAAGTGACATTGACAAAGACCATGAGGATATTGTCTTTGCTGATCTATTAATGTCCTTTACCTAGGGCATTAGTTGGCACAGTAGTAAACCACCATGTGTTCCAAAGAATCTGGGTCCTTGTCAGGGAGAAAAGTTGTGGGTTTTTTTGCTGGAAGTAAATGTACTCTTGAGGAATTTTTCTGCTGCCAGTGCCTTCTTTATGAGTTTTCCTGGTACAATCTGTGCCATGCACAAATGCTAGTGCTTGAGGCAGCTGGAGTGTACAGACAGGGATAGCACAAGGCAGAARTGCCCTTTCAGCAGCATCCTCTACCTGCTGCCAGTTTATAAGGTTCACTCGTTGCTGCTCATTAACTTTTAAGACCCTACTAACTAACGGGCTTCAGGTTAAGTTAATCACCCAGTGTTCCTATTTAACAAAAGGAGTTCAGTGACAAACCAGAAACAGATCCACAAAAGCTGATGCCTTGACCATGCAGCCTCTTAATCCTTCCRTGATCAAATATTAAGCAGAATGTTTCTTAGCCTGTTCTTACCAAAGCAGTTCAGCTACACAATTCCATCAGCAGATCTAAAAACCTAATGAAATTGCTGTCTATTTTCAAAGTTTTAAAAATCCTGGGGGTTTGGGTATAGAGTGATGCAAGGCAGCACTGCTTCCTTGTCCTGGTTGTGTTTGTATGGGATTAAGCCAGTTCAAAATAAACCTGCTGGACATAGTTCAGTCTGTGAATCCAGACAGATCTTAGATGTGTCCTCAGTGTTGCTAGGAAACAATCATTTCTCAGTATTCATCACAGCAACAATGTGGGCTCTCTCAGGTTGACCTGGGAAGCAAACAGTGAAGGAGGCCAGGCCACTGTCCCCCAAACTCATTTCCAGTCTGCTCACCAGATGGCCTTAAAATTGAGATCAGCAAAGGAAACCATACCATGAGGGCAAATAGGTACTTTGGCGAATCATGGCACATGGAAGCACACAGAGAATAACACATTACATAACCCAATGAGTGAGTTTACTCTCMAGATAAGCCATACAGAGTCTGTCTGCTGCAATGGAACAAAGATCATGAAGCTACATTGAAGTGAAATTTGATCAAATCTTAACACCAGCAAAAGAGCAKGGGTGGTTTCATGCTGCATCTTGGGTGCTGATACTGTCCTTTGATGACATTAATTCTTTCCCAGTGTTTTTGGTTGGGTTCTTTTTTCCCCCCTCTGGTTTCCTATTCCATTAATCACCCTTTACAAATTCCTAAACTCTAAGCAAAATTTCTGTTCTCTCAGGACCTCTAGTACACCTGCCACAGACATTCAACATTCCCTTTCTAGTTGAGTCATCTGAACTCCCTCTTCACACTTTCTGTTGTCACTCAGTTAAGTTCAAAATAAGTAAAAACTGATGAGTTGTTTAGTTTGAGATCACCTAATTAGGGGTCCCTCGGTTTAAATCTCACCTGAACACAGGAGATCAGATTTTGAGGCCCTCAAAACTCACTGAATGGCACATTACAACTGTGTAATTGTAGTGCAATATCCTACTAAAACTTTTAGGAATCTTCACCTACAGGTAGGCTTTTTGAGAGTTAAAATCTTGCCCAAAGGCACATATTGCAATGAACTCTGTTACACAGCTAGAAGTTTACTGATATGGTTATAGGCTGTCTCCAGTCTCTTACATTAAAGAACTCATCACTGCAGCACCTGTATGTTTGCCACTATTAAAACAAACAAACAAATAAAAAAMCAAAACAACCAACTAAAAACAAGATGTTAAGAAAATTTTAATAAACCAGACCCTTCCTCTCCAATAATTTTCTCTTAATGACTGTTCATACAAAAGAGTCACGATATGTTTTATGCATCCAGTACATCATGTATCCCTCAAGGTTCATCACAGTCTTTCTTGATAAGACACATTTTATGTTAGTCATGAAAGGCTAGACAAGCTTTTTTAAACCTGTAGTCTGGTGCAATCACAAYTGCATTACTGTAAAGAAGAGTAGAATTATGTCCCTGAGAGGAGCAATTAATTTTATATCTTTGCACTTCTCYAGAGGGGAACGTGAAATGCCAGTTTTACCTGTTTCTGTCCATCTCCTTTAGAAGAAAAAGGAATATGACAAAATCCTCATTATTTCTTCCCCTGTGGGACAGTCGATTTTTCCCCACTCAACACTGATTATGTAAACTAAGAAAAAATGTAGTTTATTCATTAAATATACAAAGTTATTCTTAGGTTTTTCTAAAGACAACTCCATGAAAATTAGCACTGGARTCACACATCTTCTGTTCACTTTCAATCAGTCCTCTTCTGCATTATATTCTGCTTTTGTAAGAAAGAAATATTATTATTTCACCCTTGAATTCAATTGCATTTTGATTATTCTCCATTTCCATTTGTGCAAGACTGTAGTGAGTAATTATGCTGGCTAAGGCTTTTCAAACAAAAAATGTTCCTGCATAAATGCACACACATATTGTTTTTGTTTATCTTAATGTCAGATGAACATTGCCATCATGGGGATAAATTTGCTTGTATTTATTTGTATTTATTGCAGGACAATGAGAGAGACTACAGCTGCAGAAGATGTCATTTATGACTCTTTGTGTCTGCAATATCATTCAGGTTAATAATATATCTGGCTCTAAACACACCACAGAGGACTACAGGAAAAAATAGTTACCCGTTTTCTTACTTGTGCAAGTTTTGAATGTTCATTTAGAGGTTAGTGGTTTAAACTGTGGCTTCCTCCTCCTCTGTGTGACTTCTGAAACGTACTGAGATGGGTCTCATGACTGGAGTGCTGCAATGGGTGGCTRTAAACTCTTTAAGAAGAAACAGATGAAGCAAGGGAAGTGGTGGGATGGCACTGTGTGTTAGGGCGTGCTTTGGTTGTATTGAAATTGGTGATGAAGACAACAGCTGAGAGCCTCTGGATGAAGAYTGGGGAAGGTCAGAAGGGCTCAGGTCTGTGGGGACTCTATTATAAACCAGCCAGCTGGGGAGAACAGGCACTTGGGGTGTTCTGCAAGCAGCTGCCAGAAGCCTCACAGTCACCAGCCCTTGTACTCATGGGCCATGTCAGCTTGCCAGATGTCTGCTGGAAATACAAAACAGCAGAGAGGAAGCATCGAGGAGATGTGTGGGAGACAACTTCCTTATACAACTGGAAAATGAGCCTACCCGAGGAGGTGCTCTGCTGGACCTGGTGTTTGTGGACAGAGGGCAGGTGGGGGGTGTACTGCTCGGTGGCTGTCTGGAACACAAGAAATGTTAGAAATTTCAATATTAAAACTGAAGGAAGTTGAAGGGGCACCTTCCTCCTTGGATTTCTGGTGGGCAGACTTTGGCCTGTTTATGAGATGATTGATTGACAGTGTCCCATGGGAGTCAGTCCTGAAAGGCAAGGCTAATGTATTTTAAAAAGGAATTGTGAAATATTCAGGAGCAGTCTGTCTCAAGGTGTAGGAAGACAAGTCACCAGGGAAAAAGAGCAGCCTGATTAAGCAGAGAGCTTAGGCTGGAACCTAGGGAAAAAAGAGAATCTCTTGACTCTAGAAGGAAGGTCAGGTGACTTGGGACAACTACAAGGATGTCACAAGGTCATGTAGGGAAAAGATTAGAAGGGATAAAGTCCAACTACAGCTTGATTTGGCTGCTACACTTAAAACCAAAAATGGTTCCTATAAATACATGGTTGGCAAAAGGAGACTCAAGGAGTGTCTCCATCATTTGCTGATTGCAGAAGGTGTTGTACTGAAGGGGATGAGAAATGGCACAGGTACTTAATGCCTTCTTTGCCTCAGTCTCCAAAATCTAGACCAGTTGTCCTCAGGATACCTCACTCACTGAGCTGGAAGCTGGTGATGGGGAGGTGAGGGAAGCCCTCACAATCCAGGAGCTATGCCAGTTAGATGTRTATAAGTCTATGGGCCTGTTGGAGGAGGGACCCGGATAAGGAGAAGTTGAGCCAAGAGCTATGCAGATTCAACTAATATGGTTAATCACACATTCTCCATTTATTTCATTTAAAATGGCTGCTTATATACATTTCTAGATAGTTTACAAATTCAGTAGTTTTTTTATCGGCAAACAGCATAAAAAAGAATGTAAACACGCATTGTTTAACTATTTCTTAAGGTGGCTAAACGTGCTCACTAATAATTGCTCTCACTGACTTTTGGAAAACTTACTATCTCACATTACTACTTTAACATCTAATTTCTCCTGTCCTACAAGTCATTTTACTTGTGCAACAGCTTCAAGGCCTCAGGGCCTTCAAGGCCAAGCCTCAGCCAGGGCCAGGCAGGCTTCAGCTGGGTAGTTCACTGTCTTATTCAATATCCCATTCTAAGTACAGAATGAGACTCTTWCTCTCAGAAAATCTGCTACATGGGCCCTTGTGGKATCCACCTCAGAGTAATGAAGAAACTGGTGAAAGAACTTCACAGGCTACTTTCAATCATCTACCAGCTGTCCTGGTCAACTGGAAAAGTTCCAGCTGTCTGAAAATTAACAAATGTTACACCCATCAATAAGAAAGGTTGGAAGGATGATCCAAGGACCTACAGGCCTGTAAGCCTAACCTCAGTTCCAGGAAAGGTTATGGAAGAGATCAYCCTGACTGCCATTACACTGCACATGCAGGACAGCCAAGGAATCAGGTCCAGCCAACATGGATTTTTGAAAGGAAGGTCCTGTCTGAGTAACCTGATCTCCTTCTAYAACACAGTGACCCATTTATGAGGAGAAGGCTGCTGATTAAGTTTATCTAAGCTTCATTAAAGCGTTTGACACCATCTCCCACAGCATCCCCTAGGAAAACTGTCTGCTCACAGCTTGGATGAGTGGACTCTGATGAGTTTTTACTCTGGCTGGGTGGCCAGGCTCAGAGCATCATGGTGGACAGAGCTAAATCTGATTTGTGGCTGGTCRCTAGTGGTGTTCCCCAGGGCTTTGTTTTGGGCTTGGTTCTATTTTACATCTTCATTGGTGATTTGGGCATGGGAATTGAGTGCACCCTCAGTAAATTTGCAGGTGAGACCAATTTGGGTGGGAGTGTTGATCTGCTCGAGTAGGAAGGCTCTGCAGAGACACCTGGAAAGGCTCCATTGGGCTGAGGTCACAACTGCAGGAGGTTCAACAAGGTCCAGGGCAGGGTCCTGAGCTTGAGTCACAGCAACCCCAGGCAGCTCCACAGGCTCTGGGAGGAGTGGCTTGAGAGCTGTTTGACACAAAAGGAGATGGGGGTGGTGGYTGACAGTGGCTGAACATGAGCCAGGGTGTGCCCAGTGGCAACCTGGCGTGGATCAAGAGTAGTTTAGCCAGCAGGACTAAAGTAATCATCCCCCTGAAAGCTTGACCTTCAATACTGAGTACAGTTCTGGGCACCTCCTTTGAAATGTAGATTGAGGTGCTGGAGCATGTCCAGCAAAGGACAACAAGGCTCATGAAGCAGCTAGAGAAAATATCTTACAAGGAATGGCTGAGGGAGCTGCGTTTGTTTAGYCTCAAGAAGAGGAGGTTCAGAGGGGGGTTTACTGCTCTCTACAAGTCCCTGAAAGGAAGGTGTAGCCAGGTGGGGGCTGGTCTCTCCTACACTGCCTACAGTGAGAGATGTAGAGGAAATGGCCTTAAACTGAGACARATTAAGGSGAGAGATTCAGATTAGATATTAGAAAACACTTTTTCTGTTAGGCTGGTCAGGGATTGGAATAGGTTTCCCAGGGTGAGGATAGAGTCRCCATCCCTGGAGTTGTTTAAGAGGCATCTGTATCTGCTGCTGGGCAATGTGGTTTAGTGATTTAGAGGTAACAGTGGTGGTGCTGAGCAGATGGTTGGACATGATAAATCTTAGAGGTCCCTTCCAACCTTGATGATTCTACGTTTCCATGATTCCACCTGGTCATTCATTAAGTGGTAGGTAAGTACATAAGGTTCAAAAAGGAATAAATGCCTATCCTTCCTTTTGATCACCAGAGACTTTCTTTTAAGTCTCCTGGGATCCAAACACCATTTGTGTCTCTCCCCAACACTTGAATGCAGAAAGTCAAGTTGGTTGTATAGAAATTACTGCAGGGGGAGAAGCTCCACACCTTGAGACAAAAGATGCTTCAGTGGCCACAAACTGCAGTTCAACAGGAGAGCATAAGCCCCCACTGGGCAATTATGCACGATATAYCTACTGAAGAAATTTTGAGATTTTGCAGTCCCTCACAGTTAATGATTAATGTGTGTTCAAAAACAAGACATAATCTGTTCATATCTCTTTCTATACATTTTTTTACCTTAAAGTAATTATGGTCATTAAAATGTCAGGCTCAAAAAGGAGGGATATTTTGCTCTTGGCCCTTATTTAACATTTTGCAAAGTTTGAATCGTTCAATTATATATTTTGTAAAGGATTATAAATCCTTTTTACATTTTTAATAGCAAGCCTTCTATTTGTACATTAAGAAAAGCCTAAAAATAACTAATATATCCCTATTTTATCTGTCCCATATTTGTTTCTAATAAGTTTGTTTGAACACAATTACTTTGTTCTCTCCACCTCATAGGGAAGCTCTCTAAACTCTTCTCTGTTGCAATTCTTCAAACATTGTCCCATTAGAAAAAAGCCTGTAAAGTTCTTTTTCCTGAGAGGTTTCACTTTGATAAATGTGAAATTTTCACCTGAGGAAGCAATTTAGTTACTGTTTCCAGTATCAAATTCAGAAGAGCATTATCAATAACTAGTTCTCTAAACAACTTTTCTCTCTCCTTGAAATACCTTAGTCAGTGCAGATAGTTTGGAACAAACTTTTATTTTTGTACAATATTTGGTTTCTCTTGCACCCATCTTTCTGGTGGTTTGGCAGAGAAATCTATTCAAGCCTTTTCAATAAGTAGTGGCATTGGCTATATTTTTAATAAAGAGGGAAGATGGAAATTAATATCAGTATTTAAATTAAAAAGTTTAAAAAAATCTTCCTGGATTAAGAACAGTGGAATTTAGTTGGAATAAATCTATTTAGAGATGTGATTTTGGTTTCCTAGCTACTGTAAATCAGGATAATTAGATCAAAATGTAATGACCACAAATTATAACAAACCTGAGAACATACTAAGATTCAATCGAGTCTGTGACAGCTAAAATTCAATATCCTCAGTCACATGGACACAGACAAAAATGTAACACTCATTGCTGTTGAAGCTGGTCATCCAGTGTAGGATGAAGATCTTGGCTTCTGCTTCTGTACATAATAATCTATTATTCCAAGTTTAAGTTGATTGAATGGAAGAAAGAAGGTAGGCTGAAAAAAATTGTTGTTGAATTGTTTGTTGGTTACTCTCTACCACAACGATAATCACATCTTTTTCATCTAATTAAGCATTTCCACCTTTCATAATGAGGTGCGAGATGAGTGCAAATGTGTCAATCCTTTAAAGCAYTGGTAGTACAAAAATGCTTTTATCCAAGACCAATAAAATAACTGCAAACTGTTCTATGAGACAATCATGACATATTTCTCTGTGTTGGCTCCGAACTCATCACTATTCACCCACAGGATCACCTGTTACAGCTACATTCCTGACTTGGTGCATATACCAGTTTTTACTGCAATGTTTGTCATGTCATTCTGACGATGTTTTAGCCAGTTCTCACCCTACARTTGTTGTGACCTGTATACAAATCTGTTTACCTGCTGTTTTGGGGATCATTGTAATGAAGGCCACCTCAAAAGAAGTTCTGGTCATGGTATGTACATGCTGCTTTTTCTAACTTATTTTTCCATTTYTTATTTGACTTCTGTTGAGGTTCACTGAAAGCAAATCTTTTATAGTTTAATTTTTCTATATTGGACTACTGTTTTCCTTCATACCTGAGGTGAATCTTCCAATTCCTCATAGGATGGTGCTCACAGAATGATCACAGAAGGAATGTAGTTAGTCATAACTTAAAGCAACTTGTGCTTCAGGAAAACTACCACTGATTTTAGTATAAGTTCTACAGCTATAAGGACAACAGGTTTACCAAGTGGGCAGTTTCTCTATACAATTTTTCTACAGAACTATATTAAAATAAAGATTGAGGTAAGCAAAAATGGATTAATAAATGGATTCTTGGAATTAGAGCCCTCATCAAACAACAAATTATTTTCTTCTGTTCTCAACTGGTATTTATTTCAGCCAGAGAGAGYTGAGTATGCTGGTTTTGCAAAGCATTTTAAGCACATATGTAATACTCATAAAACATACAGTTCGACTTGCATGGGTGTGCTCCTCTGATATATATAGGTAAGCCAACTCCCCCAAAAAATATTCAAAATTCAAACAGAAGCAATAGGTTGAGCTCTGAGCTCATTTTAAAAACAAGATGGTTTTGCACTGAAGATGATTTCATTGTCTTCAGTACAGACAGACCTTTTTTTCAACAATTTATTTTCATGTTTATCATTGCTAGTTGACACTAACTGATTGCTCATTTCTTAAATGGATAAGAATAGTAAAAGAAGGTACAGAGCCAGAATTTCTCTCTCTAATTTTCTCCTGATGAAAAGTATTTTAATTTCTGTAAAGAAATAAAGATTTATTAGTCCAGCTATTCACAAGCAGTATCACCTTCCCATAGAGCTGGTTGCTGAGCCTTATCCAGCTTGGCCTCCAGCACTTCTGGGGGATGGGCATTCACAACTTCTCCAAGCAACCTGTTMCAGTGCCTCACCACACTTACAGTAAGGAATTTCTTCTTAATATCTAATTTGAATCTACCCTCCATTAGCTTAAAGTCATCCCCCTTATCCTATCACTCCTTGCCCTTCTAAAAAGTCCCTTTCCATCTCTCTTTTCAGTACTGGAAGGTGCTAGCTATAGGGTCCCCCCAGAGCCTTCTCTGCTTCAGGCTGAACAACCCCAACTTGTCTCAGACTGTCTTCCCAGGAGAAGYGTTCCAGACCTCTGATTAACACTGGACTTGTTCCAGCAGGTCCASATCTCACAGTCATTGCAATCAGCATTTCTGCACTAGGATGGAGTTTTCCCAAAAATTTAGAGTAAACCAAACTAGACAAGTATTTTCTTCCTGGGAGGTCAGTTGTGGTAATGTTAAATTTCTCTGGATTTGTCATAGTAATGGTCTGATTTCAAAGGTCCAGGATGCATGCTTGTCTCTACATTGGTGATTTTAGACTGGTAAACCATGATTTGTGTAAGAGACCAGAGGTTTTGGATATCTACAAGCTAGATCTTCTTTTTTCCAAAACAGGATCCTTAATTGGACTAAATGTGCAATACTTCCTGAGTGTGGGAATGTCATCACACCTCTTTATCTGTTCACTGGATTCTAAGTGTAGTAGAATTTGTATTTTTCAAAAATATCAAGCTGCAGCCCATAGCTGCATAAAATGGACATAAAATACAAAATAAGAGCAATGAGATAAAAATAAAATGAAGACAGTTTAAAACATTATTTTATTTGTTAATGGTACAAAAAATATTCTTTTTCTATACTCCAACAGACTCTTGTGCATACCCTGGGGTGCACACACCACTCTAAGGACCATTAACCTAAAGTTCTGTCATTACTGGTTGCTTTTCTAAGCCAAGTCCCATGTAATTTACAAGTCAGTATCTATGACAATGTTTTTCTGCATTATGCTTTAAATGTCAGGGAGCATTCAGCAGTTTAAAGTGTACAACAATGAAGAAGCAAAGCCTGCCAGCTCTGCCATCAAGGTTTCTATAGCTAAGAGTAAATGTCCTACTTGTTGCCCAGGAAAACAATGTAGAGCTGKTTTTTTTCTGCAAAGACATCATATGTCATCATGTCAAATAATTGCCAACATACAATTGCATATGAAAATGTAGATGTCCCTGTAGGCACCACATATGACACAAATTATCTGTAAGTCAGAAAAAGAAACCAGAAAAGGAATGAAAATAATCTCATAGATARAAGTATGAAACTTCTGAATAAAATCCTGGTTCCACTGAAATTCAAAGTTCTCATACACTTTCACTAGGTTAAAATTCTGCAGCTAATACAGATTGTGAGCAGCGGTCTCTGAGTCAAAGACAGGCAAGATTTCAAAGAGGAACATTGGAAGATAGATCAATGCATATCCTTAGAAACATAAAATATATTTTATTTGCTGGAAAGACACTGGTCTGGGGAAATGCATTAGGTAACAAGCTGTCAGAAAGGAACTCCATCTTTTGAAATTGAATGAAAATTTTCTTAAATGTATTTTAGCTGGCAATCAGAAACTGCCAGTTTAATTAATTTTTCAATATAACTCAGGTGCAGGAAGGCAATCCAAATTTTGAGAATTCCATTTAGAATTCAAATAATAGCTATGAAAAAGAGCACAGAAGAAGCAAAAGCTATGCCCATTCTCTTCAAAAAGGTATAATGTGGAGATTGAGGTGGCATGGGAGATATTCTGKTTTTGGCAAGCCTTTTTATGAAGAGTTTAAAGCCCATAAGTAGAGTGGCAAAACACATCCTTTAACATGTAGTGATTCCAGGGACCAGTGTGACTATTTGAATGCTTAGAGATAATTCCTGATTCAGCAAAATACTTATAAAAGTGTTGAAACTGGCAGGCATTTACGTTTTTCAGTGCCACTGAAAGAAATCACACAGCTTCATGTCTGCTTGATGTTACAGACCAGTACTCTTCACTGATTCAGTGGTGTTACAGACCAGTACTCTTCACTGATTCAGTGGTGTTTCTGCCTTAGGGAAGCACATAAATCTGTCAAATCTCTAAATCAGATCAACACATTAAATGGTGATATGGATACAGTAGGGAGTTACTAGAGCAGGCAGTCCTGAAACAAAGGTAGGTGAGAATACCCTTTAAATATGGAAGTGCAATCAGTGGCTGGGATGAACCAACACATTGTGGTACTCCAGAAAGGCATCTCTAGTTTTTTCTTTCAAACACCTGTGATTAGGAATCTGTTAACAGGAAAAATGCAAGAACCCTTGGAGTATGTAATACACAATCCTCAGAAGTTCCAGGATGAAACCCCTCAGGTTTGAGCTTGACGAATAGAATTTTGTAATCTTCCTACAGAGTTTGCTCTCTCTTAGTCATCATTTCAGTTCAGGTTAGTAATCCTAAAATTAAACCAGATCCCAGCTGCTGCCTGGGCTGCAGTGAGGTACAAAGAACTGCCAGAGATGCTGCCAATACCCTCATGTGCACCTGAAAACACTGAAATGGATGTGGGAACTTACAAAAATGGTTTCTATCTTAGCAGAAGTGATCCAAGCACTACAGTGCCAGTGAAAATACATTGAAATTTATCTAAATATCAAATGACCTCCGTTTATGTCATATTCTCTAGGGACAACTTGTTTATTTGGGAAGGGAGATTTTTCTGTTGGTGAAGTAAAAAAGTATATTTGGTATTTATGCATATGAGACTGGGAGAAAATGGCTTAGTAAATATTTAAAGAGGAACCTAACMAATTGATTAGAGATTTCAGGAAGTCAATTTCACAAAGACAGTAAGAAACTGCAAGAGCTTTTTTCACATTGTAGAAGCAGCAATTCATCAGCACTCTAATGAAAGGAGTGTCCTGGCTGACTTGAGCTGTTAAAAGTCACTGTTTAGCTGGGAATCTGCCAAATGCTCCTCATATACACAGAGTGGAAATACTAAAAGAAAATGAACTAACAAATAAAAGCTGATAGGGTATTAATCTCTTATAAAAGTAAGTCTGTGAGTGTAACAGAATAAAGTTGGGGAGAACTTTGTCACTAAATTATTGGTAACTGAACTTTTAATACCCTGATCAAGAGTTTATGCTATATGCATTTTACAGCTAGGGTTGAAAGAAATACAATAAAAATTTTTGGCTGGAATGAATATAATCTACTATCAAAGAAARTCATAGTTTAAAGAACAATCATTCCTTTAAAAGGAAATTAAAGAATGACTCTCTCTAGGTTATAACAGTTACAGCTGCATGTAAGGTATATATGCAAATATTGGAGCTTGTGAGTCAAAACCAGAAAGACCATCTCTGCTCCAGAAACCCTTTCTGCTCATACTCAGCAAGTTTCTCTTTCCTSTAGGCTTAGAGGTCAAACACTGTAGAATCTGCTTATGTGCTAGGACCAAGGGACAGCCAGCTCACATGTTTATGTACTCTCCAGGATCATCTCCTCTCAGGAAACCAGGCTAGTTCTGACAAATGGTGAGAGAATGGACAGAAATATGTGCGACCAAGTTTTAGCTACATATATTCACTATTTATCATTCTGAGATGTGGGGTCACAGTTGATATGAAGTAAAACACACATTTTTGTAAATTATGAATAATTATGGGCTGGGAATTTCATGGACATCAGGGGGAAAAGTTAGGCTGACATTGAGTACAAATAAAAGTGTTTCTCTAATGGAAAGAAAGTAGTAGCAGAACAAGTAGGCATTTTATTGTATTTAATTACTGGTTCAGCTATTAGTTTCTATTAATAATTTAAAGAGTTTTGGAATAATCAGGCATTGACAACACCCACTTCCATAACSACATTCAGTATGAATTGAGGCAGGCAGCTCATACTATTCCAGTCAATTAAACTGGAATGCTCTTGGGGACCCAGATGAGATGTGTGAAAAGGCCACAGCTGTGCTGACAAACTTTTAGCACCCAGGAGGTGGTAGTTGATACAATATGTCTTTTAGTAACACCACAGAGGCACAGGAATAGACTGGAAGTGCAAATGACCAAAGATGAAGGCGTCCCAGGGGCAGTACATCTGAGGAAAAGTAGATTCCAGCACTTGGGCATGTTTTATCTACTGCCTAGCGACTGGGAAGCAGTGGTCAGTAATTCATTTGTAACTTGATGGCCAATATGTCTGTCTTGGGTTATGTAACCAAAAAAAAAAAAAAAGTATTCTATTTCATCTGTTGAAAGCAGGTGGGGAGATGTTTTCTTTATCTCTGGTAACTCCAGGGGGGAGGAGGCATGTGCCTTCTGTTAATAGACCAGTTGTTAAAACCAGGTCGGGCAGTGTTGTTATTTATTCCGTGACCCATCCTCCCTSCCRGGGGATATCTGCTGTTAATGGGCCATCAAGGCTCACTGCATACAATTACATCATCCCATTGTGAGATGATTCACCCAGTGGGAGGAACCAACCATTCCTACCTGGATAAAAGCTGAGACGTAGGAACAGAAGGTATCCAGTGTTCCCACTGGATTCCCACAGGAAGACTGGACCTATCTCACCTTTGCTGGGCCCTTTTTCTATAGGACCATCTCTACTCCAACAGAACCACATCTGCCACTCCAGGACAGCTTACTTTGGACTGCTTCCAACGCCTTGACCAACAGGGTGTCAGGTTGTATTTCTGACTCTGTCAGGGTTTCTAGGATTTTTGTTTGTTTGTTTGCTTGGGGTTGTTTGTTTGGTTGGTTTTGTACTACTACATTTGTATTCTTAACATTTCTAGTAAGGAACTGTTACTTCTATTCCCAAAATCTTTGCCTGAAAGCCTGTAATTGCAAATTTATAGTAATTTGGAAGGGGGGTGTGGTTTACGTTCTTCATTTCAAGGGAAGCTCCAGCTTTCCCTGGCAGATACCTGTCTTCCCAAACCAAGGCAGTGTCATATACACACCCCTGCATACAAATCTCAACACTTATAGTT
Organism: Mixornis gularis; assembly: GCA_003546035.1. NCBI lineage: Eukaryota > Metazoa > Chordata > Aves > Passeriformes > Timaliidae > Mixornis > Mixornis gularis. Next base: position 2,738,835 of record QVAJ01000041.1, on the reverse strand, counting down.
ACACACTTCAAGAATTTTCTGTGATGAACTGCCCAGACTCTGGGAGAGGAGGGATTGCTTCTTTATCTACACAGATACAGATTCATGTAGTTCTAAATATCGTTGATCTGCCTCACTTCCACACCCAKTTTTTTTTCTGTTCATTTTGTTTGACATTGGCACTAAACTGGGCTGCAGCCTTGGCACAGAATTGCTGCAATGGGATATTGCTGAAATTAGCAATATCCATAAGATGAGAAAATGTCCAATGGCTGGCTATGCAGGGTCCTCAGCTACTGAAAGTGCAGGTTTAGCAGTAGTGGGGGGAAAAAAAACCAAACCAAAAAAAAAAAAAAAANNAAAAACCCAAAAACACAACACCAAAACAATTTTTTTCCAGAAACTGATAAAATTAAATCCTGAAGGAATTTCTGATCATTTAGCCTGGTCTTTTACATGGCACAGGCTGTTATGTTTCTGCCAATTACTTCATCACTCATCCAAATAATTTTGATTTGCAGGCATTTGATCATCAAAAAAACCCCAAAACCTTGATAGTTTGTTCCAATATTTCACACTTTTTTTTTATTACAACACATGCTCAACATCCAGTTTTAATTAGTCTCATTTCAGCTTCAAGTTCTAATTTACAGCAATTACACTTCTAATTTTTTTTTTTTTTTTACAGAGAAGAGAGTGTTTAGCTGTAGAATATTCCACAGCAGGAGAACTAAAGGATTGTAGTAACTTTTAGAATAATCATCTCATCCAGTTTTGAAAAGCCTTTTAAAATTTTGTGGTACATTTTTTCACTGCACTTCTCCATAGTCATATTCACCAGCAGGTTTGGAGGTATTTCTACATCTGTTCATAAACATTCAGCTGCTTCCCCTGGTTTACTGTTGTATCATTAAAGCACTCACTCATTTTAAAARTAAAAGCCATTCTAAACCGCCGTTCTTTTCAAGGAAAATCTGTATTTAGTGTATTTAACCTTAACAATGCCTTTCCAATCTGTGAATATATCATCACTTGTAAATTATATTCACTAGCTGGATATGATAAATGCATATTTCATACACAGCACTTCTCTGGACATAAAAAAAATCCCTGTGATGTTCAGTAACTAATTTGTTTTGCAGAGGTTTTTGGGTCATCTGCAGAGTACTGGCCATTTCAAGCAATTTGAAAACTGGCAGACTCAGGGCAAAGCCAAAGGTTTGGCTGCAGTCACTCAGTAGCATGTTACACAGCTGCTTCCCTTTTTCTTTCCACTGTAATTTTTGTAGTCGTCATATATGTGTTTGCACCTTTTCTCCMACAATAAACATTGTTTTGGCCATTGTTTTGTTTAGTTTTATTGTGCATGATGTGCTRCACACATCTGTGGCTATTCATTCCTACCTCATACCACAGGGCATCACACCTCATTTGGTTTTCTACAGCTTAGGGGAATCTGCAGATTTTATCAATGACCCACTGAAATTTCCCAGTCTAAAAAGCAGTAAACAAGGAATAACATTTTGGGGTACACTTAATTCCCATGGCCCARGGTGCAGCCCAGCTCATGCATTCTGGAAGTGCCAAAAGTGARTGGGGATAAACTGCAATGCAGAAATAAGAACACACCTCCTGTCCTGATTTTGGCTGGAATAGAGTTAATTTGCTTCCTACTGACTGGTACAGTGCTGCATTCAGCATGAGAATGATGTTGATAACACACTGATGTTTTATTTGTTGCTAATTTGTGCTTACCCTAAATCAAGGACTTTTCAGTTTTCCATTCTCTGTCAACAAGCAGGTGCATGAGACACTGGGAAGGAGCACGGTCAGGATTCAAACTGGCCAAAGAGCTGTTCCATGACATAGCACATCATGCCCAGGATGTAAATTGAGGGAAGGTGGTAAGGAGGATGGGGAATGGGCTGGGAACTGGTCAGCAAAGAGTAAGATCTTGTATTGTGTGTCACTTGGTTTTCTTGGGTTTTATTAATCTCTCAATCTCCCTCTCCCTCTCTTTTTCACAACAGTCATTATTATTTTTGTTATCATTATCATTAATATTATTGTARTGATGGTGTTTTTCTTCACTTCAATTATCAAATTCTTTTGTCAACCCACAAATTTTACTTKTCTTTTCCATTTTCCTCCCCACTGGAGGGGAGGCAGGAAGAGGGGAGTRAGCAAGCAGCTGCATGGTGCTCAGGTGTGGGTTAAACCATGACACATGAAAGGAGGAAGTTTTTATACCAGTTGGGATGTACTTGCAAAAATAACTGCAGCTAAGGCATTAGTCCACAGTTTCATGACACACTGAGTCTGACTCTAGAACTCCCCATACTAGATCAAAATCAGTACCATCACATGACACAAARCACTGAACCAGCACAAACTATTGGCAGCTTGAGATATTTGTACAGCTTTTGATGGGCTAGCTTCATACCATAGGGCAAGTATTATCTGACCTCCTATATCTGGCTTTTGGCATAAAAGCTGTCATGAATTTCACAGTGTGCTTTAGCTAAAGCAATATAAACACAGCCATAAACTGCATGCTTGACTTGAATCAATTTCTTACAATTGAGTGATTCAATAATGTGGTTTCTTAGTATTGATGGTCTCATTCTAGAGTGATACACTTTAAAACAACAWTCATTAAAGAGAAGTCAGTGGTACAATTATCTCACTCTTTTTTTAATTCTAACATCTGATATAAATTTCTAGGAAAAGGTGGTAAGATTAAGTTTAGGAGGGAAGGGAGGCCGTCAGCTCAAATACCACATTTTCTGCTATATACACACACATATACTTCAATTATCCACCACTTTTCCTACTGAAGTACAGACTGGACATAATAAACTGGAATCTTTCTCTGGGTTAGGGATTCTGTAAGCAGGACAATGTTCTGTTCCACTCTTTTACCCTTTCTTAGCATGAATTCAAATAGCAGATTATTTGTACCCTATCTCAAAGAGTTCTGTAATCTTTTTGTTTGTTCACATTATTCACAAAGGAGCAGACTAGCACAATGATGAAGGAAGGTTTTTGTCCACACAACCTTCTGGTCTCAAATGACTCTCTTTCACAGCCCTCACAGGAAAAGTGGACCAAGGATTCTACTAATCTAATGTCTTAAAACAGGGAAAGTACATAAGGTTCCCCCAATATCTTGCCCCTTCAGCTCAGAAAAAAAACACACAAAAAAATTACAGATAGAAATGTTAAAGGGAACCCCCCATCCTTGTTTATTCTAATGAAAAGCTTTGGGGTCACACCTCATGGAACACCACTGCAGACTGTATTCCTCCATTTCACACTGAATGGTAGGTAGTCAGACATGCCTGAGTCGTCTCCCCTGACATATTTCCAAGAAAAAAAACTAATGCAGCTGCACTGTGGGAGTACAAAAGGAGTCTGCAACACCAAACACAGTTGGGAAAAATCCACAGTCCATTTCAGGAGCCCTCTTCCACAGAGAAAATCCACAAAGGAAAAACATATCAGGAATATCTTATTTTGCTGTGATAAGTTATTCTCCATTTGTATAAATTGATGTTGCCAGTTTAGGCAGCCTGATGGTGTGTTTATGTATCCTTTCCCTAGCAGTAACAATAAGGGCTGTTCTGCAGTATAAGACATTAGCTGTTCTTTTAAATTTGCTTTTTCACTGTCATCCAATAATAATAGATTCTATCCCTTCTGTTCACCTCCCATCAGGTTCCATTAGTATCTCCCCTCAGAGTAATCAGTTCTGTGATTTTTCCCCACATATTTTATGTATGCAGGGCAGCAGTTGCTCTCAGTGATCCTTATGGATCCTTTCCAACTCAGTATATTCCATGATTCTGTAATTCTGTGATCATATGATATGTATTATGGTTGATTGCTTGTTCCTAAATGGGCAGTACAGTTTATTTTGTCTCTCCAGCCTGGTTAATTTTTTTGGGTTAAGTTAAAACAGCTTCTAATCATGTCAGTTTCTCAATAAATAATGAGAATCTTACTCAGSTATTCCTCAAAAAATGCATAGACATCTCTGTCTTCTTGTGGAATTTAGTGCTGTGAATTCTGGGGTTACTCCATTCTGCAAAGATCACTGACTGCTGATTAAGACATTTTTCCCTAGTGTCTATATACTCATATTATTAATTTAAAGAAAAACTAACCTTTAACAATATAATCTATACAAATAAAGGTAATATTATTTGCATTTATTTTTTGAACATGATTCACAAAAGGAGTCACAGGAATGTCATTTGCAGTTTTAACTCTATTATAATAAGAACACTCTGAATGCCAGTTCTCCTCTCATCCCTCCAAAACATTTGAAACCCTCAGTATTCCAGCAATATCTGCAGACTTTCTCAATATGTTCTGTTTTCCACCATCCAGGCCATTAACTAAAACCTTAAACAGAGACATGCTATAGACAGGCTTGTGAAATACTGGAATGACTTCCCAGATGGAGAGCTACAGTTGAAAAGGGTACAGTGTTTCCCCACTGGAGGACCATTTAATCTGGACCATCCTTCCTTAGTCTGCAAACAAGAATGTTGAGCAGGATGATGACATACCAAAGCCAGTATCTCATACAACCTGTTTGTCCCTTGTTTACCAGTCTTTTCTACCAAAAGATGGATTACATTACGTTCCACTATTTGATATTGAGAAATCTACTTTGGATAGTTAATTGGTGTTTGGTCCCACAGACACTCACCAAAGTGGTTGTTCTAGAACTTTAACCAGTGCTAACATTAGGCTGAAAAACTTAAAACTCTTCAAGTTCTTTCTCACTGCTTTTCAAGTTATGTCCCATACTTGCCTTATATTTTCCACATTTGAAGCAGTAATGTCCATCAGTTTCAAGATGGCTCAGGATTTTTTTTAACAAACCAAATTGAGCTTCACCAGCCCTTGCAACCTATAGTCATACAGCATATCTGCATATTCTATTTTTTTTTTATGTTATGATCTGGTTACCATTGTAAATAAAATTCATTAACCAAGTGGTAATAAACAACTCTGACAGCTGTTTCCTCCATTCCTGCACCTATGATTACTTAACCATCATTCCCCTTTACAGAATAAGTCTCTGTTTCATTCTCTTACAAAATAATGCCTGATTCTCAGTGGGGGGTTGTGTTTCATTTATTCTTGTTGAGCCTATTTAATTTTGACCTTGTATGTCTGGTTTTTCTCATCCATTAAATAACAGCAAATGCAGCCATATTTCTCCCTTTTTGTTACTGATTTTTTTTCCTCCACAGCAGGTCAGTTTGTCATCCTGATTTCAATAAAGTTCCTTTTATACTTATTTTCTCTTACATAGTCCTTTAAATGATCATGCTGAGAGCCCACTGACTAGCTCTTTGCATTCATTCAGAGGTCCTTTCAGGAACATAAGAACAGCTGAATTCTGTCTTACATTAAAGTATCCCAATTTCTAGTGTATCTGTATCCTTGCTTCTGCATTCATGGTTATGATGACTAAATATGTGAATCTAAACAGTTTCCACTTGTTATATAGTAATTCATCTTCCCCAAGGAATTTTTCTTTTCTTCGATAATATTGTTATTCCAATTGGTTCTCTTATATAATGCATTAGCAAACATCTCCTACTAGCAAACAGCTGTTTCCCAACTAGTTGTTTCCTAATTATTTATTTGTTTCTCCTGGAAAAGACTCCAGCCACAAATTAAGAACAACACCAGATTCGTTCAGGACTGTGTGTTGCAATAAAAAAAAAACTTAGAAAGAGAAATTATGTTATCTCTTATCTCAAGAAAACACATGTGATTTGAGACAAAAGGTAATAGTTCTCCAGTTTGTGGGTTACTTATGTAGCTATATATTGGGGGAAGACTCACATGATTGGTAAGATGCTCTGGTGTGGTATTCTACAGAGGCAATATTCTCACTAATTTGGTAGGCTAAATTAAAACCTAATTTTAATTAGGTTTCAATTAAAAAACCCTGATCTGATTTATGAGTGGCCAGGTGGATTTGCTTTAGAGACAGCAGTGCTGTCAAGGAGCTAGGCAGGGAGGTTAGGGCAGGAGGGTGTTTGGTTTTGCTGTGACATCATCTCACAACTGCYAAAGGGATGCAACTGTGGCAAGTTCCTCGGGACTACTACACATTTCAGCTGTATAGAGCCATTAGATTAGGACTTTCCTCAGCAGAGGAAAAAAAAAATAAATCTGCTTTTGAGCAGATTTGTTCAAAAATCCATACATAAATGTCTTCTGCAAGACTAATTTGAGCATTAGCAGCATCCAAGTTTTACCACACCTTCAGGGTAGGCCAGCTGGTGAAAACTTAAAATGATACTTATCTGCTTTAAGTGCTTCTGGGTTCTCCTAGTGCTAAAAGGACAAAGTTTTATTACTTAGTGTTTTTTCTTTTTGTTATGTAAATCATACATGCCCAGGAACAGGCCGGAACAGACAGACTTGTGTTCAAATATTACAAATGTATATAATGTTAAATAACTCATACACATAAGTTTGTACTACACAGAACTTATCTCTCTTCTTGTGGATGATTTTATCCTTTGTTACCTATAAAATTCTCCACTTTACAGTAATACATAGCAAATGCTAAAATGCTGCAAATATCAGATGAAGTATTTCATGTTCTTTCTGCCTTGATGCATACCATATTATGCATAATAATAGTGACTTACTCTTTTAAGGACCTAACCTTCATATAAAATGTAGCAATAAAGAAGTTTCTATTTCACACTTAGATGAGAACAGAAAAATGACACTCAGAGTTTGCAATTTCTGTCTGCCTAAAGGTGGTGCATCACTCCTGCTATGCAACACTTAAAAGCTGTCAGCAATACCTTTCAGARGCATCTAATCTTTCAGAAATCTCTCTGCAGTATTTACTGATTATAGAAATAATATACAGCTGCATGCCATGCATCACATGGGGGGAAGGGTCTATTCTTTGACATAGATTTATTCAGCCATTGTATAATAGTCTCTGCAGTGGAACTCATGTTTAGTAATGAATCGGTTTCTTCTGAATCTGCATGAAATCACTAAAATAATTTGTCAGGATTGAAATTTAAGTCAAATAAGGCTACTAGATACAACACCAAAGATGTGTTAGTCTCATTCTTTCTCAATATTTTTCTGCCTGAACAGGATACCAGAAAGAATAAGGCAGGTACAGCTTCTCAGAACTGTACAGGCTTTATATGGCCAGAGACATGTTAACTACACAGCCAGGCACACAACATTAAAGTRAAACTCTCCTTCTGTTAGCAATCCTCATGCTTGTTACAAATTAATCTCATTAATAGGGAAGGAGGAACCCCTTAAGTTGTTCCTCTTTCCCTCTGAGCATGTAGTTCTGTAACATATTGTGACATTCCTTGTGAAATAGGGCAACCACTGTGTTTCTGTATAAACAGGATCCCAATGACCACACTGATGCCACAAGTGGATTGTCACTAGTTCCCTTGTGAGTGTTGCACTCAGATGTCTGGCAGGACTCATTCATTCACAGGTCTCCACTTGTGTTATTAGYATTTTCCCAAGGCSTATTCTCATGTGCCCCAGGTAATGCAAATRGCAATAYAAKGGCATGAGGGAAGAATCCTTCCCTTGTTATTAAYATTTGTCAGGTGTGAATTCAGAAGGAATCTGTGAATTTGGCATATCTTTACGAGAAAGTGTAAGTATGTAWAAAAGTGTAAGAATCTTACATGTTATACACACTCCCATTGAACAGCTATGCTTCCCTTCCAGTACCCAATAGCGTGTTTGGGGATTTTTGATGGCTTAAGTAATTSCTGGAGATGCCAACATGTGTGTCACCTCCTTAACAGCTCTCTGATCCTTTCAGGAAAAAAAAAAATCATCTTGTTATCACAGGTGCTAATTCCATGGTTAATCATACCAGTTAGAACTAAGCTATTTAATCTGTGGGAAGATGCTTGCTCCTTCTKCCCTGGAGTGTTCTGTTCTCTCATTCTTTTGCCTTTGTCTGATGCTGACATTTACCACACTCATTTGGTCAATTTTATACAATTATAACTCAAGAAATGTAACTGACATTGAAATCCCAAACATACTTGCCAGTTTTCACTTCCACAGTGACCTGTACAAGCATTATTTGTGGCATAATCTTCTAGGAATAAAACTTTTAGTATTATCTGTGAGAAGCAAGTACATGTCTGCATGCTAATGTTTTTCATGTGCTCTTCCCATGAGAACTTCAGGGTCTTGTTTTCCCTTTAGTCAAGACACTTCCTTCTCAATGTTTGCCACTGGATTCTGTACCATCAGCAAATGTTAATAAGTATATTTTTATTCCACCAGTACATAACAGTGCAAGATTTTACATGAAGATGGACAGAGATCAAAGTGAAATATAAGCAGGAAATATTTTTCCAAAGCCAGAAAAAGCAGAAAATACAGCAAATGTCCCTGAAAGTTGGACAGTTAAAAAATAGAAACCAAAATATTAAAATGACATTATTAAAATGAGCAGTTGCATCTTTTTTGTACACAGTTCACAGCAGTGAAAATAATTGCTTTCTTCTCAAAAAAATCCTTAGTTATAGCCCTAGGAATGAAAATATTGTATATTTTTACACTTTTATCTGAATCCACAGTATAAAATTTTATTCTCTTTAGATCACAGTTGAGTAAACTTTTGCATTAATACAGAATCCTCATATGCACTAACAGAAATGTGATTCTGCACATTTGTCCTTTATTTTATTAAAATTCATGGCTGATACACATTGATGTTTTCTTCACCTCTATTTTATCCAGAGTGATTTCTCCTATGCGGTTCGCTGGCATAGAGTCATAAAATTAGAGAGCAAGATTAGGTTGTCCTTTAAAAATAGGTCTTTTGACTTCCCTCCAACTGTAGGAACTTTCCCTTGATGATTTTGTAGTATGAATTTACAGCAGCTTTGCTACCTTTAAAGTCCAGTCACCTTTAGATAACTATCATTTGGAAAAATATTCTCCCAAAGCTATTGGTTTATTTTCTTGGTCATAAAGCCCATTAACGAATATAATGTAGCACAGGTCTTTATGAAATGAGTGGKTTTTTTGTATCTTTAACTTGACTCTTTACACCATTTAGAAAATGAAGAGTCCACAATGCTTCCAAAAAAATAAGTTTTCTGTTTTGGCTTAAGGAAAAAAGAAACAAAAATCTGACCTTAGCATTAAGCTTGGGTAAAGTTGCACAATCTTCTAGACCCCTTCTAGATTCTTATCTCATMATAAAAAACAGTTTTTCAATATTCAGGCATCTGTTATGATTCAGGATGCCAGAAGTTGTTTGGAGTAACAGCAACTCCCTGGGAAAGTCCTATGGAATGCAAAAGTGAAGACAACAAGGAAGAAATTAGAAAATCAGATTGAAGAAATTAGAAAATCAGATTGAAGAAATTGCTTAAACAAGATATGATTTATACTCTAGAAACATCCCTCCATAATGGTTTTATTCAAATAATGGATGACTATTAAAACTCAATCATTTTTCCACTAAGTTTGGTTGATATTTCCTCTTATAAATGTTACTTCAGGAAAAGTGAATAGTATCTGACATTGGGATAAGTTAACTTGACATAGAAATTTTAAAAAGAGAAATTAGTCCTTGACAGTTGAATACTAACAAATCCTAGTAGAAAGGTCATTGTCTTCCAGAACACTGGCAAATAAAAGAACTCTATTATTGTAATATTTTATTATTTTCTTATACTTCAGGTTTCACAAGTACTAGAAAACAGGTTCTCAGTTTTAGACTTGTGAACAGATTAAGAGCATCTTTGTCTTAATAGCTAGATAAAGATGATGAAACTCAGGGGCCAAGAATACTTGAGAACAAAGCCCATGATAGGCTGATGACAGCAGCACTAACACACCCCCCTTGGCCAGACTTTCAGAGATTTCGTGTCTCTATTTTATTCTACTTAAATATTTCCTTTTTACTTTTCTACTCTGGAAAGTCCCATTCACTATTTATTGGTTAAGATACTTTACCGTTATGAAGATATCAAAAGTGGTATCTTCCAAGGGCAAATCTATCTTACAGAAAAATTAATGTGATAAAACTGTTTCACAGAAAGCTAGCTTTTACTGGAAGCATGTGTATTGGGTTTGGATGTCCAGGCTTTGGTAGCTGGGGGGGGCTACAGGGATRGCTTTTGTGAGAAGCTGCAAGAAGCTTCCTCTGTGCCCAACAGTCAGGGGCAGCTGGGTCAAAGAAATACCCTGGGCTCATCAGTGACCATGGTAGTGCCTCTGGGATAATGTATTTTAGAAAGGAGAAAAGAAACTTTTTGCAATCGCAGCCAGAAGATAGGAGTGAGAATACGTGAGAGCAACAGTCCTGTAGACACCMAGGTCAGGGCAGAAGGAAGGGGAGGAGGTAATCCAGATTACCTCCTTCCTGGAGCAGAGATTCTCCTGCAGCACGTGGTGAAGAACATGGTGAGGCATCCGAGGCCCTGCAGTCCATGGAGGTCCACAGGTGTCATGGTTTACGAATGGAGCTCCCCAGCTGAGTCACCCCCACAAACAAGACTCTCCCAAACCAGATGCTGCTTGTTCATTCCCCCTACTTCTCTAGTGAGAGGGAAAAAGGCAGAAATATTGGGTAGAGGTAAGAACAATTTACTGGAAACAGCAACTAGACAAGTAAACAAACAGTAACAATACTGAAAAGTATACAAAAAGAGGGTGACTTACAAGAAAAAACCCTCACCAACTGATCCAGCCTGGTGACACCCTGAGACATTTAACCATGATGGATRGACCCTCTGTGTCTATGCAAGAAATCCCTTTCTTCTGAACCTGGGGGTGACATGAGGTGTTGTTATAGAGTAACAACATAGACACACTCACACAGCTCCAGTCTCTGCCTGCTCATGGCTAGTGAAAAATATTCACTCTGTCCTGGCCAAAAACCAGGACAACAGGGAAACAGAATCTGTAAGTCTAAAGAAAAGATATGATTTATATGGTATATTGAGTCCAGCCTATAATATCAGCAGCTTAATTCTAACTAAACTGCAGAATAAGAAGGACAACATTTTTCTCTGGAAAATGTTTTGGTCCTGTGTTCTTCTGCTAATTAGCCCTAATAAGATTGGATTTCTAAAGGCAAAGTACAAAACTTGTGTCGTGGTTTGAGGGGAAGTGAGTTTTTCAGGAAACTCAGGTCAAACCAATCAGTGGCCAGATTGGATGTTGGCATCTCCAGTGGCCACTGAGAGTTTGGACACGCCTCTGAGGACACAAGGGGTTAAAAGCGAGGACTCCCGACGTCCTTCCTCTTTCCTGGCTCTGCTTCGGCAGGGGAGTATCTCTCTCCTCTCCCCCTGAGGGGGAGGGGAGCCAGGTGGGCCTGGCTGGGGTAGGCCTGGGCCCCAGGGCGGGGGGAAAGAGAGGGAACGGGACAGGAGCTGGGTCAGGATGGAGGGGTGGAGACCCTTGGGGTGCCTTCCGTCCCCCGTCCCTGTCCCCTATTCCCTGCCCGCCCCCCCCCCCTCGGCCCATCTCTCTTTCCCCCAGGGAGCAGGTGCCGAGCTGCGAGTTGCGAGCTGAGTTGTGTGGGAGCTGCCAGTGCCTGAGCCTGACTTCGCCAGGAGATAGAAGCTTTTAACTCTTTCTAAGGCAGAGGAGAACTGTCCCATACACTGTTTCTCATGGTTGGTGGTTTCGGAAGAGAGAGAACAGCCTGGGACCAGGACGATAAAGGAAGATGAAAAGAATTTCCCCTCGATTGTGAGAGATGAAGAGGAGTGGCTTTGTGCTGGACCTTTATTGCGTAATTTAGCCATAGACAGACCCTGACTCTCCTGAATATAAATGAGACTGTATTTGGGTGGATGTTTTTTGGTTCAAGCCAAAGACTCTGTGGCCTGTTTTTGGAACCCTCGGCCCCAGGGGTGAATTTGGGGGGGACTACTGGTCCCCATGGAAGAGATGCCTGGTTTTTGGTATTGGGCCAAACATCCTTAAAAGAGCCCTATCTAGTCTTGGTCCATGAACAGTGGTGAGAGCGCTGGAC